>JBBBDQ010000972.1:800000-875000 GCA_037127315.1 Ascarosepion bandense
GGAATGAAATTTATTCTCCAAAATATGTTTCGTAATCTTCACAAATAAACATTTTTTTTCTGCAACTGCAACAAGAATTTCTCATTAGCTAAAATATAAGCAAACATATTTTTTTCTCCTTCAAATTGACTGCCATGGATTCTTTAGTTCTTTATTGAAATGAAAAAGAGTTTGATATTCAACAACATGGAGCAGATTCCCATTTGGTCACAGATATTATTTCAAAAAAATAAAGTTCCAAATAAGAAAAACATTTCCAGTTTGAGTGATTATATAAAAGGGCAGTGTTAAATATGCTTTGCATTTGTGAAATTTAATCATATTTCAACTCCTCTTAAAAAGATGACTTAATTATATGGGGTCGGCTGGTGAGATCTGATGAGAAATTTGTCTTCAATATTCTTACTCTGCTAGTAAATCAATGATTTGAGACAATTCCTCAACGGTGAAGGCAGTAATAAATTTAAGGATTATCTTGAAGTCGCTGATGAAATATATCATTCTGACAGCATTTAAAAATATCCTTATCCAAAATGAGCTGAGATAGAATAAATTTGTGGAATTGATAGACTGAAATCAAAGAATTGTAACATTATTTGAAAAAGTAAATGAATTCATGTTTAGAAAGAAATTTGTTAAAGAGGCCAGATATGTTTTGCTTTCAAGAAAGGATATTTTGAATAATTAAACATTATACACCATTTAAACATAAAAGGTGTTTAAATGTTAAGCTATCATCAGTTTTAAAGTGTACTCCGTACTTCTTTTCGTGAACTTTTTGCTTGTGGAACTCCCAACCGTTTACTTGCTTCCCTGAGAGTTCAGTCAGTTAAGTGCCATACATGATATACGATTGGGTGGTCATGTGTCAAAAGGCTGGGCAGAATATTTTTCCGCAGTAGGTTGCCATTACTTTCTGCAGTAGACTGGTTGCCAACCAAAGCTATAGAAGCTAATCTGTACTGTTATTTAACCCATAGATGGAAGAATGAGATGGATTCATACTTATCTGAAGGGCATTTGCATGTAAGTGTCTGCAATGAATTCAACTGGGATTCGTGGTTCTGATTTCTCATATCAAGCTGATATCCACTGCACCACAATGTACATCCTCCCGAGAGATTAAAGATTGTTTTGATAGTTACAATACCTAAAATTTTAAATTGCCATTTTCTATCCCATTCATCTTTTATCCTTTTCTTAATATTTAATGTAACCAGTCTTTCCCTTCATTGTAACACTCTGCACACTTGTGACGACCCTGACTTATTTGGTACGAAATCTTTAAAAAAACAAACAAACTTGAAGATATAAAGAAAAAGACATAAATACATTTTGGTTTTGCATGATATCAAAAACTATTGGCAACAAATTTATTTTTCAGAACAATTTATTATTGTATATAACATCTATAATTTGCAGTTCTGGTAAAAATGATAGTGTTTTTTTTTGTTCTGAGTTTTTTAATAAATTATTATTCTGGATTTGGTGACTGAATATTCTCTGTGCAGTTTCCATGGTTCAATTCTACTCCTGCATCGTCTTCTCTCGCACTTCCCGCCTGTGGAACTCGCTTCCATATTCTTGCTTTCCTGACGGCTACAACGTCCAGGAATTTAAATGCAAGGTCAATACTCATCTATTAACCACTTGACTCTAGTTCTTTCACCACCCCGTATATCCTTTCCTCTCTCTCCCCACCTTTGCAACTGTCATCACACCTGTATTCACATCCTTCTCTTGCTCCTTTCTAACTGGTTCGTCTTTCTCTTCACTCTCTTCTAATTAATCTTTTTACTCTTATGTAGCCCCTGCACATCAGTGGCATTACCACCTTGCTCGGGGTGATACGATTAAAGAAAAAAAAGAGTAATATAACCTGCCCACCAAAATGACCGTTTTAATAATGCACTAGACTACCCACAATTCATCACTGACTTGTGTGTGTGTGTGTGTGTATATATATATATATATATATATTTTTTTTTTTTTTGTTTTTGTTTTTAATCATATCACCCCGAGCAAGGCGGTAACGCCACTGATGTGCAGGGGGCTACGTCAGAGTGACAAGATTGGAGAAGAGAAAACTGGAAACCACATTCTAAGCAGAGAACAAGGGATGAGCCTCTTCACCTGTTCAATAGACATGGGTGGAGTGTGAACTGGGCGATAGTTTAGTCTCTGCTCCAATTGAAAAAAAGGGGGGGTGAACTGTAACTCAAGGTCCAACAACCAGGGAAGTTTTTGCCAATTTAAAAACGAAACCAAAAGTTCAATTAAGCATGGGAAGTTTAAAATTAAGTAAGAGAAAAGAAATGACTTTTGGGAATATTTTAAAAGAAAGTTGCAAACCATCCCAGACACGTTACTGCCAGTAAGCTAAAAATGATTTTTAACTTTTTGGTCAGACCACGTGATCCAGAGTGAAGGTCGGTTGTCAACTGTAGCAAGTATCTGTACATCAGAGGGGTTGAAGAACTAAAATCAACAGCCCGTTAACAGATAATGTAAAGGCTGGTACAAAAAAAAAAAAAAAATTTAATTGGGCATGGAAAGTTGGAAAGTTTTAAAATTAAGCAAAGAAAAGCAGGTGAGAGTAGGTACAATCTATTCCAATTCCTAAAGAAAGGCAAATTAAAAAATTGACTCAGTTTTAACTTAGTATAAGTCGAAATCAAACTTAAGAGCCAAATTGCTTTACAATAGTTTGTCTATGTGTGTATCAAATCTGATTAAAATCAGACCACTCCTTCCATAACCCAATTGTTTTCGATTATCGATTTTCAATATTTATTGGGGGTATCACGACACAAAACCTAGCTAAGAACACTTGCAGACGCTTACAGTACAACTGTGTAAATTTTCAAGAAAATCTGTTGAGCCGTTTTTGAGTCTATAGGTAACGGATACACACATACAGACACACAAACAAAGTTCCATTTATGAATAAGTTTAGATAGATAAAATTATTGGTTACTGATCTTAGATGAAGATTAATGTACTGTCAGCATTAATGAATGATTTCATTGATAATTTTTTTTTAAAAGATGCAGTTCACTAAAAATAGAAATGTCTGTGTCAGGTTGTTACAGGCAAAAATATATTTGATGAGTAATAGATACATTCTTTGTCTTCATATTTCATGTGCCAGGTAGTTCTGGGTATTGACAATAAACTACATCGAGCAGTAAGGCTTCTGATCGAGAGATTGGAGTTTTGAAAAGCAGGGAACCACATCTTAATTGCTGACTTGTGGTGGTAGCACCTGTTAGGGTTCCAGTTATCAGCAAATAGTGAACTCCAAAAGAAAAACACGATGAAAGTACAAAAAATATTTTTATTTGAAAGATATCAGTAGTACACTTTTATATTTAAAAAAAATGTGCAACAGTACATATAATAAAATTAGCAACAAAACCTATTATTATGAATAGCAATACATTGAGTAAAATTAGCAACTATACCTATTTATAGTAAAATTATAAAATTTTATCAAAACTGAAAAAAATTAAATTTTGACTTTCTTCTTCTTTTATCTGCCCTGTCCTTTCAGGACGTAGGTGATCATGGTTTTCCACATCTCTCTGTCCTTGGCATGTTTTCTCCTGTTGCACCATGCAACCCTTGTTCTGTCATCCATTTGATCAGGCCCTTCAAATATGTTATCCGCTGCTTTCCCCTGTCTCTTTTTCCCTCTATCTGGCCTGTCAGCATCAGGTTCTCCAAGCCCTCCTTCATCATTGCATGTCCCAGGAACTTTAGTTGTCTCTTCCTGATGCACAGTATTAATTTCCTTTTCATCTCCATCATTTCCAAAACCTCGTCATTGCTCACATGCTCGGTCCATGATATCCGCAGCATTCCTCTGAAGAACCACATTTCAGCTGCTTCAAATTTTTCCTTCATCTTTGTTGATATTGTCAAACATTCACTGCCATATTGAAGAACTGACATCCTCAAAAAAGAGTTATACAAAATAGATATATAAAAAGCAAACCAATCAACTGCCTGGTCTGTTCAGAACATGGCTGATCATGGCTTTCCACAACTTATTCATTTTAGCTCTTAGCAACATTTGTCACTTCACTAACGACCCCCCCACCCAACTTCTTGTTTTTCCATCCATTTCGAAAGTTTAGCTTGTTAGGTAGGTTGCTTACTGTTCCTTTTGCCTTCAATATGTACGGTGAGTGTCAAACTTTTCAAGCCTTCTTTCCAGTTGTGTTGTAGAACTTTCAGCTGCCCTATTCTGACTCTAAGTGTATCAGTTTATTTGTTTCCATTTTCCTTAAAAAAAATCATTTTTAACACACATGCTCTGTCCATGGTATTTTCAGCATTTTTCTGTAGAACCTTATATGAGAGTATTAATATCAAATAATAATTTAATACACTTTTTCTTGTTTCCAAGAAAATATACCTGTTTTGTAGTATTTGCTTTTGATTGTTTGCTATTTCAATGTGCCTTCAGATGCTGAACTTGAAATCTTTTCCTAGCTTAATGATAATTTTCTTTAAAACCAATTCAGAATCATTTCTTACCTTATCAACTTTGATTTTATTTTTCTATTTAATTTAAGAACTGCGTTTATTATTATTATTTTCTGTAACTATTGCTGTTGCCAAGCGGAGTTTTATGTCAACACAAAATAAAATCGTCGGTGATGGTGGATGTTATAATTTTTCAGTCTTAACAACCTCTCTGAAGATGGCTCATGTGAGCCGAAAACTTAGAAGAAAGTCAATAAATAATTATCCAAATGTTGGAGAATTTGTCTTTATTTTCAACTGAAATTAAAGCAAAAATCATTAAACATAATAGGCATTCATTGTCTCTTATATTTAACAGCATATGTTTAGAAAATATATATATATATATATATATATATATATATATATACACACGAAAAAAATCGCAAGATCGCCAAGACCTACCGCGGTTTCGCACAACGGCTCGTCAGCCATTGTGCGAAACCGCGGTAGGTCTTGGCGATCTTGGGATTTTTTTCGTGTGTTTTTGCTCTGCGTAACTGCCTTTTTGTTAACACTTTTTGGTTAGTTTAGTATCGAGCACTTTTCTTTCCTGGTGGTTCGTTCCGTTCGAGGGTTTTTTTTTCTTTACTGTGAAGAACCGTATGCATTGTCGGTCCTACGCAGTTTTCTTTTTTTTTTCCCCTCTTTGTCCAAAGCTCTATAGCCGAGGACGATAACGGAGTTAGATTCTGCTGGTTATTCACAGTCTTTAAAAGTTTCTTGTGTAACATTTTAAGATTAGAATACGTACAGAGTCGGTTTTATTATTATTATTATTATTATTATTATTATTATATATATATATATATATATATATATATATATATATATAGTGCTTAATATCGGGTGTAGATAAGTACAAAGAATTTCTTTTTAATAGAGCAGATTCATGTCAACTTCAAAGTTTTGTGAAGACATCTTTATGTTCTCACTTGATAGGGCGACTTGTTATGGGTTTTTTTTTCTTGTTTGTATAGAATATTGTGGGAATTGTCTTGTTTGTGATTGGTTATTTTTCTTTTTGTTTATGGTTGGTTGATTTTTTTTGTGTAGTTGTTTGATTTATTTTTATTTCTGTTTGTTAATGTCTTCATGAATGGGTGTTTGTTTAGTTGGGATGGCCTTTTTTTTTTATTACCTTGGTTTGAATTTTTTCATAGTGTGTTGATATGCTATGTTGCATGACAGTTTATTTTTTCTGGGTCATGGTTGGGTTTATTGTATTTGTGTTTGTAAGTTTTACAAGTGTTTTTATTATTTTTGCTTTTTTATTTTTATTTCTTTATTCTTTTATTTTGATTTTTCCTTTAGTAGTGGTTATGTTTTTTTTGTCATCTCTGGGTGCTTTTAGGTACTTTTATTTCTTGTATTTATATCATTATTGTGTTACGGTTTTGCATTTACAATTACAGTTTTTTAATTTTTAATACTTTATTTATATTGTTTATATGTCTATTTTTTGTTTGATTTTATTTATTCTTGTTTGTGTAGCAAAGGTATTTATTTGCATGTCTGCATTTTCCCATTAGCTTGTATTTTTGATTATAAAATTTTACCTTAGTTTTTAAAATTAATTATTGTTAAAGTGTGTATGTATATCTATATATATTTCCTGTCCAGGGAAGCTTGATCAGTACTGAATAGTTTTCTGTAACCCCCTTTCACCTTACCACCTTTACTTTCTACCTTGCCTGATTGTACTTTGATTTACCATTTTCATGGTTCGGGGGAATGGGTGTTTGGTAAGTTTAGTTGATCATTCTTTTTCTTTCCGCCCCTACTGGTCACTGTTTTTTTTTTTGGGGGGGGGGGGCTGCTAAATGTTGACTGCCATGATAAAAAAGAAAGTCAGAAAATAAAAAGTAAAACCAAGTTCTCAAGTCTTTTGCTGTATTGTCAGATATATTGTTAGTGGACATTTGTTGAGAGGAGTCAGTCAGTTAAGTGCCATACGTGAAACATGCTTGGACGATCATGTCTCGAAAGAGATATGACTGACTGGGCAGAAGATTATCCTGCAGTAGGTTGCCATTGCTTTCTGTGGTGGATTGGTTACCAGCCAAGGCTATAAAACCCAATCTGTCCTGTTATTTAACCCATGACTGGAAGGAATAGATGGATTAATACCTTTCCCAATTGTATTTGCATGTAAGTGAATGCAATGAATTCAACTTGAATTTGAACTCGGCTCTCTGATTTCTTCTTCTGAGCCGATATCCACTGCACCACAATGCACATTCGTTGAGAGGGGAGAGGGTTGAAAATAATTTTAGGTTGCCAAATTGTATTGTAGATATTCTGGATTTTACACAATAATATTTTAGATTGAATGTTTCCCTTGAACAGGTAATTTTAAAGTTGTTGATCAGTAGGGGGTCTTCATTAATTAAACTGCTAGCTTTTTAATCATTTCACTTCAAGTAAGGCAATTAAGCTACTATAGCACAAGAATTTACTGAACATGAAAGAATATTAGAAAAATAAACATTTGGAAAGGGAGATGACAATAAAAGAAAGGTAGTTAAGAAGACAAAACATGATAATAGATATCTGGTAAAAATTTGTCAAAATATTGTTTAACTTGATTAAGTCAAATGAAATCTGTGTTTGTTTTTTGGTACATGCAGGTATAGTTTTTTTTTTTTTTTTTTTTCTTTTAAGCAACTTTTCTTTGAACTCTTCATATAATTGAAACAGACTTTTCAGTAGGAAGCCATATTGTTATTGTAAGCGATAGAACAAGATTTTTCTTATTACTCAAGATTGAAAAAAGTCTCTTGTATACTGATAACTTTAGACATCAGATAATGCTGTCAATCTTCAGTGCAAGAGGGAGGTACTGTCTTGAAGATGCTTTTTGGCAGAGTAGCGATCATTAGGTATGTCTGCAAAAGTTCCTAGTATACTCTCATATATATATATATATATATATATATATGAAAAAGTACTAAAAAGTTGTAAGTTTAAAAATGTATTTTTTTTTGACAGTATTTGTTTATTTCTATTATTATATTTTATATTTCAGACTGTCCTTGGTCCTTCATCAGAAACAAATGATTTTAAAATTTAAATTAGAAACGTATTTCACGAGAGCGTCCGTGGAGAGAGTTTGTTTACATCACGTGACGCAGAAAGCGACAGATTTTTTAAAAATATTTGTAAAAGTAAACCTATCTTTAATAATACTTATAAATTTTGTTTTAGAGAAAATTTTTTTTTGCTTGTATCTAAAAAAATGTTTAGCTATTGAAATATTTGTAAAGATTCAAAACACCTAAGTCCCTATTTAACCCTAGCTTGTGTGTATTTAACTTTAAAATCCAGTATTTTTTTTTCTTTCTGCGTGTGTGTGTAGAACTAAAATCAAAGTCTATTAGTAAACATTTGCAATTTTCTAAAGTGTGACCCGGTTGATTGAAATGAACTGCTATTGGGGAATATTGGTTGTTCTGTCATATGCTAAGTTTGTGATTATTGAAAGGAAATCTAAAGCTATTACCAGATTCTCCAATATATCCACTATTTGGACATATTGAACAGAAGAGAAAATATATAATGTTTTGGCTGTCACAGGTGAGGCATGGTGGGTGCAGTTTGATTTTGGTGTTGGGTACAGAGAATATTGTTGTTTATTAAATGTTTACAAATTAAACACCGGGGTTTCTGACATTTAAAATTCCCTGATATTTTTGTATTTTTTAGATATTTAGTGGAAGTGAGGATAGTTGATAGGTTGGGTGTTTGTTACATTGCATTTATGGGTGGTTTATCGAAAATATCTTTGATTTTTTTTGTTTGATTGGAGGTTCTTGTAATCATTTTTTAAATTTATAAGTGTGTGGGAATATTGATTGTGGTTAAAAACCATGGGAATTTGGTTGTTGTTTTTTCTATTCTTGTATGTGAGAAGTGTGTTACGATTTATGTGGATGGTTTTATTTAGTGCTTCTTTTATTATTTTTATTGGGTATTTACATTTTAGAAATTGCTTTGTTAGGTTGTTAATGTTGTATAGAAAATCTGGATGGTCTGAGCATATGCATTTGATTCTTAGAAATTAGCTGTATACGATAGATTTTTTTAATTTAAAGGGATAACAACTGTTAAAGTGTAGGAATTTATGTTGGTTTGTGGGTTTGTTGTATAAGCTGGTGGAAAGTGTATGTTTGTTTAATTTTATCATGATGTCTAAGAAAGGGACGGATGTGTATGAGTACTCCATGGTAAATTTAATTGTATTGCGGAAGTTGTTGCAGAAAGTAAAAGTTTTTTAATTTTTCTACTCCATGAGTCCATACTAAGAAAATGTCATCAATGTATCTAAAATAATATGATGGTTTGTATTGTGAATTGTCTAGTATCTTTCTTTCTAGAATATGCATAAAGATATTGGCATAACTAGGTGCCATTTTCGTGCCCATTGCTGTGCCACTGATCTGTAAATAGTGTTTGTTGTTGAATTTAAAATTGTGTTAAAATGAAATTTATTAATTGGCATATATCTGTAATTTGGTTGTTAGGTAGTTTGCTTTTACTAAGGAACTCATGGCAAGCTGATACTCCTTCAACATGTGGAATGTTCGTGTACATCCATCGTTACTAGGATATTATTATTGTGGACTAAGTTAATGTTTTGTAATTTGTTGAGAAAGTCAGTAGTGTCTCTAATATAACTAGGTATGTTAGGCAATAAAGGTTTTAGGATATTGTCTATGTACCCAGATATAAGTTCTATGAGGGTACCAATGCCTGATATTATGGGTCTGCCAGGTGGTGTGATTTTAAGGGCTTCTGAAATTTTATAGATCTCTTCATTATTTGATTGTTTAGTATGATGTTGGTTGGATGAAGAGGTGTTAGGGTGTTTTTCTGAAATGATTTTGGGGAGTTTATGTAGTTTTGGGATAGTGTAGAATGTTGCTGTTTTGGGGTTCTCAGGAATAAGAGATTCTTTTTATTTTTTATGTTGTGATGCAGATTCTGAACGAGAAGTGATAATTCTGTTTTGTAAGTGCTAGTCGGATCTAGGGGTAAGGGTACATAGAACCTGTTATTTTGAAGTTGTGATTCTGCTTCTTTAATATAGTTGTTAGTGTCTAAGATAGTTATAGCTCCGCCCTTATTGGCTGGTACGATAATTATATTTCAGTTGTTTTTAAGTGTATAGATGGCTTGGTGTTCTATTTTGGATAAGTAGTGTTTTTTTGTTTGGTGTCCTTTGTTTTTTAAGAAGTTATCCATGTGTTGTCTGGCTTTGTTGGCATATTGATCCAAGTGTTGGTTACGTCCGCTTGGTGGAGTCCATAGGGTATTATTTTTCGTTAGAGGAAGTTTGGAGCATGATTGTTTAGTGCTGTTGTCAGTAGAAGTGGATTTGTTGTCTGAGAAATATTCTTTTAGTCTCAGTCTACGAAGGTATTTTTCCATATCGTAGCAAAGGTTTAGAGGGTTTAGTGGTTGTGAGGAGCAGAATGATAATCCTTTATTTAATAAAGAGGTTTCTCCTTGGGTGAGAGTATATTTAGATAGGTTTGCGATGTGATTATCAGCAGAGGTGTTATGGGTGTAGCGTACAAAGTGAGGGCTTCGTGGAATGTGTTCTATTAGGTAGTTATTCGGGTGAGGTATGTGTTGTAAAATGGGATCCTCAGCAATTAGTTTGAGTTTTTGGTTATTCAAAATTATACACTGTGTCAGCTTTTTTTCGTACAGGAAATTGAGTGTTTTTTTTACTTGAAAGTATTGAAAAGGAGAAAGTGTTAGATAGAGAGAATAACTGATTTTTTTTTAGATAAGTTCATGTGAAAGGATTTCTTAATGTAAGCAGAGTTGTGTGCAAGGTTTCTTAATTATGTGGAGGTTCTGTTGTATATATGTTGAGCTTTTTGTTTATGCGATGTCATAAAGCTGTGTTGGAAGTTGTATTTAAATCTGAATCCGAGAGGGCAGCCAAGGTAAAGATTGTGATTCGTGTAGTCTATGGAAATGTTTTGGATGGAATCAAAATATTTTGTGAATGGTTTGTAAAGATAGAAAAAAGGTCAATTTGATTTGGAAGACTATCTATAAAATTTGGGACCTTGATAATATGCTATTGTCAGGAGTTGTAACTGCTTTTGGAGGATAATCCTATTAAATCAACATTTTGGAAATAGTAAAAAAAAAAACTTGATGTGGATCAAGAGTTGTTCGCCATTTGCAGAGTATAGAGGTCAGGAAAAAGGGTTCTGCATGAATTGTCATAGCTTTAGACTGTACTAGCAGTATAGCCTGGCATTACTCGGGTGTAACGAAAACTTTAAAGCTAATCCATGGTCCTGGAGCTCAGACTCTTTGGATGTTGGCACGAAAGACAATAGTTGTTTCCAGTTAAAGCGAAACTGTAGACTGAAAAAAATGAATAGATGTAAGTCAAATTTTGATTTCCTGGTATCGATATCAAATAAGTTTTTTCATCGTAAACTGAATTTTGAAGGCTAAATAAGTCCTCTGAGTAAATGGTATCATGGCTGAGACTAAGAACTACAATTATACCTACTTAGAGCCAAACCCAAAGCAAAAACTAAAATAAAAGGGTTGGAAAAAAAATACAGACATACAGGCAGATAAACACACACACACACACACACACACACAAACATCTTGCCTTTTTTTATAAATATATATATATATATATATATATATAATCAATTTTCTGCACTATTGTAAGAACTGCAACCTTGGAACTTCTGAATATCGTTTCTTATATCTTTGTCAAATCTGATTAAAATCGAACCAATCCTTCTATACCCCGATTTTTTTTCAATTATTGATTTTTGAATTTATCTGGGGTATCGACACAAAACCTCACTAAGAACACTTGCAGATGCTTATAGTACAACTGTGTAAATTTTCAAGAAAATCAGTTCAGCCATTTCAGAGTCTATAGGTAACAGGGACACACACACACACACACAAAGTTCCATTTATAAATAAGTTTAGATTTAGATTAAATAGATAGATTAGATATCACTAACTGTAATTCAATTTTTGTCAGGCATGATAAAAAGATTTATGTAAGATTTGCCATTGAAGATGAAATGGGGTTTTCTTATGATAATCCAAAGTATTAAAAATTGTTGAAAATTGGACAGCTTGCAGTCTTAACAGGAAAAAAAAAATGATATTTCTCTGAATTTAGTGGTAATAGGGAACACATCATGTATTTTGACAAAACTCATGACTGTCATTATCTTAAAGATTTTAACATTGAAAATAAAATGTCATTTTCAGGCCAGGAAAGCTGAAAAGTTATCTTGCTGCTTGACACTGATTGTTCCCTTTTTGATGTGTCACCTCCCTACTTAAAAAAAGAAAAAGAAAATCCATAATAGACTCGGAATATGAAATTTTCTTGCATGTGGTATTTTAAACAGATACGTCATCTTCAATTTATCACTTGTTTTCATCATTTTATTGATAACTTTTTAGAAACAAAATTTGTTTTTCTGTTAGAATTTCTACAATGTAGAGTTATCATTATTGACATTATTTAAAGCAGGACTAATATCTTCATCTTTGTTGTTATTGTCAAAATGCTTCAAACATTGTGCCCTCCAGCCATTTTCAGGTAACTGGCAAACTAGATAACCTTCAGGGAATTTTGAGCTGAACCCATTATCTAATCTACAGGAGTAGATCATTCTCGTTTTGTCGTCTATGTCTCAGGATATTTTTTTTTTATAAGTTCTGCTCAGTTATTGGTTTCCACAGAGTCTGAATAGATGTAGCCTACATGGTGCAGGGATTGAACTCCTACCCATGTTCTTCCTACCCCATTAGCTACTGCTGCAGACTTTTTGTCATACTCGACTAAACTCCACAGACATTTCTCTCTCTCTCCTGTTTGTCTTCTTTTTTAACTTCTCCAGGGTTATTAGTTACTTGCATATCAGTCATGTGATGTTCTTTCTTTATTAATTAATGGCTTTCATATGGATTTTCTATCTTTGTTTATTCTAATGTATAACTCAAAATGTATATAATAAATAAGTAAAAAATTTTCTAAATAATTCAGTAACGAATAAGTCATTAATTATATTCAGGTGTCGTGATACAAGTTTAGAAATTTCTGGTTTATTATTTTGTCATTAGTTACTATCAGTCAGTTGAGTGCCATTCGTGATACACGCTTGGGCGAGCATGTCTTGACAGAGACATGACTGACTGGGCAGAAGATTATCCCACAGTAGGTTGCCATTGCTTTCTGCAGTAGACTGGTTGCCGACCAAGGCTATAGAACACAATCTGTCCTGCTATTTAACCCATAACTGGAAGGAATAGGCGGATTCATATCTTTCCCAAGGGTATTTGCACGTAAGTGAATGCAATGAATTCGGCTGGAATTCGAACTTGGCGCCCCAATTTCTCGTTCTGAGTCAATATCCAATATCCAATATCCAATGCACCACAATGCACACTTACTTTAGTTACTATAGATTACCAAAAAAAAACAGACATTCTTATATTTCTTGTTTATTTTTTTTTTTTTTTAAGGTCCTCACTTTGAATGGTGTCGATAATTGCACTGTCCTCATGCACAAGGTTTCTAATTTTGGTTTCACTGCTGATGAGGTAAGTTGCATTTAACTTATTAATTTGCATTATCTACAAGGCAAGGTTGTAATGGCAGTTTCTTCTTCTGATTTGGTGCTAAGATATCTCAAATTGGCAAGGTAAGTAAAAAAAAAAAAAAGCAAATCCTCTTCTCTTTGATATCAAGTGGCCGACAAAGTTCATTTTCTAGTTTGGTGGATAGTCTTCCTTGTTATTTTTAAGCTGTTTAAGAAGAAAAAAAGGAAAAATAAGCATTATCAGCAACATTAAATTTTCAGATTCCATTTAGCCTTCCAAGCCTTCCAAGGAATGTGCATATATATATATATATATATATATATATATATATATATATATATATATCTTTTTTTTTTTTTCATAAATATTTCACTCAAAGAAGGTAGTACAGACACTGGTGTGCTGAGGATAATGTGAGAGGGGATGAAAAAGAAAAAAGTAAGCATTATCAACATCAAATTTTTATACTCCATTTAGCCTTTAGAATTTTTTTTCTTTTTTATAATCATTTCACTTTAAGCCAGGCAGCACTGCCACTGGTGTGCAGGGGGTTACATGAGAGAAGAGTGAAAAAAAAAAACCCCCCCCACAAAACAACATGGAGGGGCTAAGAGAAAAATGGGAATCAAGATAAAAGATGGCAATTGACGTTGCGCTTAATCTCTTGGAGAATGTAGCAACTATACGGAAGTGTTCCACAAGCAGAAAGTGCAAGAAAAATGTCATAAGTGAAATGATGGACAAAACGTTGATTGTGAATATGTCTACAGTAATGAGTGAACTCAACTTGATAGCAAAAAGGTTAGTCTTGCTGGAACCTACACAGTCTGCCTTGAGGCACCTCCCCACCTTAGTCTGGGGCTTGATCATAATGTCCATCAATTTGACAATGGTCCTTATTACTCCTTCCCTCCTTCAGATTATAAAGTCTTTGGAGCGTCTGCTTTTCCTTCTGCTGAATACTGATTTCGGCTCAGGTTGAAGTTCTCATTGGTGAAGAATCAGAAACAACCTTGTGGAGTAAATAAGACCCCTTCAGGCAAAAAAAAGAAAAAAAGAACTCAGAGAATTTTGATAGTGTTTGTTAGATTACCGTCAGTCAGTTGAGACTTAATATTATAACTGTTAGTAGCGAGTTATAACTGGCGACAAGGAATAGAGACTTATATGGAGTAGAAAAAAATTATTTATTTCGGTCCACATAATAACAGTGACAAGTAATTAGAACCAAATTAGTGCCATTTTTTTTATTGCTGTGCATAGAGAAAAAAAAAAACAGATATTCTTAAATATGGAAGAATATTTTGCCCAAGAAGTAAAAATATAGCCGTAATTTTTGGAGCTCCAGAAACAGCAACAAAAGTTAATTGAAATAATTTAGAAGAAAACGGAAAATTTTCCAACTTCTTTCTGACATGGTGGCAAATACCATAGCTGAATTCACATTTAATTCAGATGATGTAATTAGCATTTCTGCTTATTTTAGAAGATATGATCAAATTTACAGAGAAGAATACTGTAACTGGGAAGAAAAAAAAAAAGACTTTTGTTGAGAAAGTTTACACCAGTAGAATATGAAAAGTACTGGAATTTTGTACTACCAAGAAAACCAGGAGAAATTTGCTTTGAATAAATTGTAAATATTCTGAGTAAAAATTAGAGTAAGACAAGTTTATTGAATATTCATAGGAAACGCATGAAAATGCTGAAAAAAGAATACAAAAATTATGTCTCATTTGCTGGAATTGTTAACAAGGAGTGTAAAAAATTCAAAACAAATGAGCTGACTCTGGATATGTTTGAAAAATTAATTTTTGTTTAATGGTTAACGACAAAAGAATACAGAAATATGTGCTAGAATCGTAGCAGAATGAATTGTCTATTGACAAAATCATGAACTAATGCATGTACAGTATTTCTCTTTATGGGTGAGTAATGTATTCCAAAATCTCAAACCACCACCTAAATCTGCGAATATTACCAAACTTGATATATACAGTGATTCTTTAACTGTATATTTGATAATGGATAATGAGACATGACTGACTGGGCAGAAGATTATCCCGCAGTAGGTTGCCATTGCTTTCTGCGGTAGACTGGCTGCCGACCAAGACTATAGAACCCAATCTGTCCTGTTATTTAATGGATAATGGCCTGAAATTGGAGAGTAGTTCCAATTTTAGTCAGGTTCATTGTTTTCACTTAAGTGTAAATGCGAATCCACTTCTTCTCTCTCTAGCTATGGGTTAATTAGTAGGACTTATACCAGTACATCATTATCTACAAAACAATTCTTAAATTTAGTAAATATTTTCTGGCTTTAAGTTAATATAAGTTGAAATGACTAGAGGTAACCATTTGTTCTATCTTAAAAATTTCTTTTCTAGAACTTGTGGAACTTTGTTTTAGCTCCTTGCTTCCAAGACAACTTAGATCTTTAAAAATTAAGATAACTTGTCAATAGTTTTCTTCTGTCTTTTTAACTATTATTATTATTTTGTTGTCCTCTTACTTCAAGTGTCATTTTTCTCATATAGTAAACCCTTGCATCCTAGTGGCTTTATTGCTTTGATTGGGTTGAATTGATTTAAAACAAAAAACTGACAAAGGTTGATTATCCTTAGAAGAGAAATCAATCATTTAACTGTCATTTTTATTTATAATGAACTGTACTTTGTAAGGATGATTATAACTAATAATAAATTGAAGAAAAAAAAAAACACAGATCCAAAGGTGAATTGGCATTGTGAAGGAAGCATTCCAAAAGTTGAGTAAAATGTTAAGAAACACGACAATTTTGCTCGAAACAAAGAGAGTACTGGATTGCTACGTGATGTCAGTTCTTCAATATGGCAGTGAATACTGGACAATATCATCAAAGAAGAACGAAAAATTTGAAGCAACTAAAATGTGGTTCTACAGAAGGATGCTGTGGATATCATGGACCGAGCATTTCAGCAATGATGAGGTTTTGGAAATGATGGAAACAAAAAGGAAATTAATACTGAGCATCAGAAAGAGACAGCTGAAGTTCCTGGGACATGCAATGAGGAAAGAGGGATTGGTGAACCTGATACTAACAGGCCAGATAGAGGGAAAAAGAGTGAGGAGAAAGCAGCGGATAACGTATTTGAAGGACCTGATCAGGTGATGATGGAACGAGGGTTGCATGGTGTAACAGGAGAAGGCGTGCTAAGAGCCACCAGGGATAGGGATTTGTGGAAAGCCATGATCGCCTACGTCCTGAAGGGAGAGGGCACATAGAAAATCTGTTCAAGAGATATCACTTATTTTAATTTTTGCATAATTGTAGAAGACTATCCATTGCACCCTGTGTGTATATGTGTGTCCACTGAACATATTATTGCAATCATCTGAATTATTGTCTGTATTGAGAGACTGAAATATGCATCCCCACTTCACCTCAGACCATATATAATCACAGTTTGCAATATA
This sequence comes from Ascarosepion bandense, assembly GCA_037127315.1. Taxonomy (NCBI): domain Eukaryota; kingdom Metazoa; phylum Mollusca; class Cephalopoda; order Sepiida; family Sepiidae; genus Ascarosepion; species Ascarosepion bandense. The sequence goes on from JBBBDQ010000972.1 coordinate 816,603, forward strand.
ATATCAATTTTAATAATTATTCATGAGATAGCTTAATAAAATCCATCAGATATTTTAATATTGAAACTTGCTTTTGGGTGTCTTTTGAGGAAGTTTTCAGCATCAAGTTGATTTCTTCAATCTATCTTTATCATTTACTCTTCCTAACAAAGAAATCAAAATTTTGTGTTGCTCAAATTTTGTCTGAAAACCTTTCCGCCCAATGTAGAGAAGCCTCCGACTAAACTAACTACTGATGTAGTTTCTTGTCTGTTCTAATTAGAAACAAACAAAATCATGGGGAAAAAAAAAGTTAATAATTTGTTCCATTCATTATGAATTCTCAAATTCCAATTTCAGTTGCTAAATCTGATACCCAGCCAGGGAAATTCATCAGTTAATGAAAAATTATCCTTTTCAATATTATAAAATCCCAAAATTCAATTAGATTTAATTACCTTTTTGAAAGTTTTTCAAATTTTCAGTTCAGTTTGAGATTTCTATTTTCAAGCAATTTTCCAATATGTTCTTAAAAAAAAATCATTTTTCTTTTGCATTTCTTTTTGTTTTCCAATTTTACTTTTCTTTTTTTTTTTTTTTTTTTTATTTCAGCATATCCTTCCCCAACCTATTCTTTCTAGATTTGTCATTTCAGTGAGTTGATTTTGGGTTGAGAGTTGTAGATTTTAAGACCACACCTCCCATACCCTTCCACAGCTGTATTCTGCTTATATGTGACACTTTCATATTGTATGAAGTTGTATACATGTCCAAAATAGAACCACAAACATGTACACATTATATATATATATATATATATATATATATATATATATATATATATAGCTCAACTACATTGATAGTCCAACTTGGAGTTTCATGCATTATGCAATCATTAGGTGCATATTTCAAACTGACATTTTAAAAGATTTAAATTTAAGTTCACTGGATGTTCATGGCAATTAAATCTTATAAAGTTAAATTCCAGCTTTTTAATAACAAGATTAATAATTTAAATATTTTAAGGTTACATGCAAATAAAAATTTGAAATTAAGATAAAAAAAATATTAAAAATAATAAAATGCAAGAAGATATCGAAGGGGTGTAAATCATAAAAATGTAAATATTCAAATATTACAAGTAGATAGAAAAAAATAAAAACTTTATATTAAAATTAAGTAAAAAATAAATAAAATGAAAATAAAATTAAGAATTAAAAAGAAAAATTAAACAATGTAGGGAGCAAAAATAAAAGGGGTTTCATTCATAATTGTTAAGTAATATTGCAAGGAAAAGAAAGAAAGGGGAAGTAATGAAGAAAAGAAAAGAAAGGTGCAAACATATAGAGAAATCTATATCCATCTGGGTTTAAGAATTGAAGTATTTTTTTTTATGACAGCATGTGGTCATTAGATCACTTTTTTTATTAAACAAATTAGGATTATTGATATGGTTTAAGATGACAAGTTTTTCTAAAAGGCATAGATTACATTTATCTCCTTTTCCATTGTAAGGTTTGGATTTAGCTACGATATTCCAGGTAATAATTGGGTAGTTGTTTTTTTTTAATTTCCAATAATGTATGGATAAAGCAATACTTTTGTTGTATTTACTTGTTGTGCCCTCATGTATATTTATTTATGCCACAATATATATATAAAAACAGACATGTAGATAATACAGATTTTAGTCAATAAAACAATAATACTCACATACAGTAAAAAGAACCTTCAGATATTGGAGGCCATCTACATTAAATCAAAGCAACGCACACTTAATAAAATCACATTTTAATCTGTTCACACAACACATTACATTGCATATGGTTCTGTTGTTTTCATTTCAATCTTTCACACAATGTGACATCATAGAACCGCATTACAAATTTATGACCTGTGTCTGCTATTTGATGACTGTTATCGTAGCATAGTAATGTTTTATGTCAACACAAGATAATATCATGGTGGATGTCTTTATGTTAAAGTCCCTGTAATCTCTCTGAAGATGGCTCATGTGAGCCAAAAGCTTAAAACCAGCATAATAAAAATTACCCAAATGTTGGACAATTTTTGTCTTCATTTTCACCTGAAATTAAGGCTAAAATACGATGTTTAGAACAGCTCATGATTAAACATAATAGACATTTATTGTTTGTTATATATTTAACAAATGTTTAGAAAATTATCTGCTGCCTCGATACACTTCACACACACACACAAATAAATATATATATATATATATATATATATATATATATGCATTGTCCAGGCTATTTTCCTCATCATTATTGCTATATTCATAACATTTTGGCCATTGTAGACTCTGGCTATCTTCAAGTGATATTAACTGGAATATCAAAATACTCTTTTTATTTAGTACAATGTATTCCTGTGAACTAAGTGTTGGTTGTGTCAACCAAAAGTGACATGATCCAAACAGTTGTAAGTTCAATACCTAGCCACAGCAGAGGAAAGAAAAATTTGGAAAGTTGAGTTACTAAGGAAAATTAACTCAAAAAGGCATAGCATATGGAATTAGAACAATCTCCCATCATCGCTCAAATAAAGGGTTTGGCTTGAAATTTTAATTTATAGCAGTTTAAGAAGGTCGGAGCATACAGTGGCCGAAAAATTGTGAATATGGTAATAAAGATGACGGCAATAGTCTAAACATTGTAAATAGTTACAGGGTTTCATCTCAGAAATGTAGAAAGATCCTGGAGAATTCCGTGTATAACAGCCGAAAACAGATACTGAATATTATAAATTGTTACAACACCTCATCTCAGAAATGTAAACAGATGTATATGTATTTAGGCAGCAATAACTCTTTTATACAAGGTTCATTGAAGATGACTAACATGGTATCAAGGCCACAATTTCCTATGTTTGAGAATTGAAACATTTCTATTGCTATTAAAAAAAAACAAAAAACAACCACCCACATATTCACCCTTGATAATAGCTAATAGATTAACCAAAAGTACTTGGATCCAAAACATCTTTTGGACAATTCTTACGCATTGTGTCCAAGAAAGAAATCTATTGTATGCATTCAAGAAAAATATTGGGTTGACCAGAAAGTTCATGCCAATTTTTAGTTGTTCCAACATATTAGAAGACATCAAGTTTATCGAGAGATAGAATATGCATACATTTTAGATTAAAATACATTTCAAGCTCTTTCTTGAGAAAGAAAGTTTAAAATTACTGTTAATGTTGCATTCCTATGAAAATGGAAGATTATAAGGTTCATTTTAGGCAATTGATGCTTTTTTTTTATTACTGTAAAGGCAAAAATTCCTCACAAGCAACAGAAGAGATAAGTGCTGTTTACAGTGAAGGTGTTTTAGCTGACAGAACCATACCGAAGTGGTTCACTAAATTTAAAGTTGGTGATTGTTGCCTTAATAATAAGGAAGAACACTCAAGCAAGCCCCCTACTATAGATGACAACCAAATCAAGACATTGACTCAGAATAAACTGCTTTACACAATATGGAAATTGGCAGAGACACTAAATTTATCAAAATCCACCATCCATGGCCATTTAGTGAAGCTTGGGTAATGAAATTGCTACAATGTTTGGATGCCACATGATCTCAGTGAAAAGTATCTTTTGGATTGCATTTTTTTTTTCTGGAATTTTCTGTATAAACACAATGAAGATACACTTTTTTTAAGCAGACTGTGACAGGTGATGAGAAATGGATTGTTTACAACAATGTTCAGCAAAAAAGATCCTGAGATAAGCGTCATGAGCCACCTTTTGCCACCCCAAAAGCAGATCTTCATCCTAAGAAAGTCATGCTATGCATCTGGTGGGATTAGAAATCAATCCTGTACTATGAGCCTCTGCCAAATAACTAGTCACTTAGTTCGAAAAAGTATTGCTTACAACTGGACAAATTAAAGGCAGCAATTCAAGAAAATTGCCCAGAACTGACAAACAGGAAAGGTGTTGTTTTCTATCAGATTAATGCCAGATGTCATGTTCTTTGGCAACCTGGCAAAAATTATTCCAATTTGTCTGGGATATTACCCCACATGCCATGTTCACCAGATATTGTTCCTTTATTTATTCATTTATTCAAAATAATATCAATGTAAAACATTTAATTCTTTGGGTGACATAAAAAAAACATCTTCATATGTTCTTTGCCAAGAAACCACCAACATTTTGTGCAACATGTTTTGTGATCTAAAAACACTTCTTTGGACTAAAGTAATGTTTTTCTTCTTGGAATTATGTTATAATTATGGTAATTTTTTAAATGTCGCTTAGATGTAGCCCAAGGTTGAAAGTCTGGGGCACCCAATGAGGATCGAACTCAGTACTCAATTGCGATAGTTCTCGTGAGACAAGTTTGCTAACCATTACACCACCTCGGGGTGCCTGTGCTATAATTATGTTTGGCAAGAAAAATGCCAAATTTTTCAATTTGTGCTTTAATTCAATTTCTTTATTGAATATTTATAGACACATAATCTTAGTGATTTCATTCAGTTCCCTTACACCTTTTTTTCTTCTCATTTTTATTCTCAAAATTAAGATAAAATCCGCCATAAATTTGTCATGCAAGAACCTGAATTCAAATTTACAGTGGAATATTTGGCAGTCATTGCACTTTCTTGATATTTTCACATTAGTAACTTGCGTTCTCTCTTGATTAAAGTAGCATTGTTTTTTTTATAATGATATCATTCTAAGCAAGGCATTTTACTGCCACTGTTTTGCAGGGTGTTACATAGGAGGAAAGTTATGAGAAAGAGTGACAGGTTATAGGAGGTGCCAGGAAGCGGGTAAGAGAAGCATGACTGTGGTCATAAAGTGAGGGATCAGTTTATGTATCGATTGTAATGTAGAATTGATCCCCCCACTTAATATTCACATATAATAGTATAGAAATGTTTTTTTTTTTTATATAATCATATCATCTCAAGCAAGGCATTTTACTGCCACTGTTTTGAAGGGGTTTACATAGGAGGAAAGTTATGAGAAAGAGTGACAGGTTATAGGAGGTGCCAGGAAGTGGGTAAGAAAAGGATGAAAATACTGATGAGAGTGGAGTGGATGAAGAAAGGAGAATGAGAGAGGATGCAGGTTAGTGAGATAGATGATTGACTTTACATTAAAATTCTTGGAGATTGTAGCTGCTGGTGAAGAAAGTAAATGGAAGGGAATTCCACAAGTGGGAAGTGAGAAAAGAAGCTGCTGTAGTAGAATTTGCATTTACATTTTATTGGTTTCACAGTAAAAGGATGGGACCTAGTTGCTAATCTTATGGCTCAAGGAGGCATTGAATTGGAATTATGGTCAGACTTATTTATGGTGAGGTTTTACCTCTCTTGGCAGGATTTGAACTCTGTTTTGCCAATTCCAGTTTCTTTGTTGATTTCTCCTGTGTTACATGGAATTCTTCTTAATGTGTCATATTTCTTTTGAGCGTCGGCAATCGTGGACCTCAACTTGTCCCTATCCCTTGTCATTCTTAACATTTCTTCTCTTGATAACTCTCCCAAACCTCATCACGCCATTCACTTGCTCAAGCCCATCAAGTATGTCTTGCGCTGCCTTCCTCTGTCTCTCTTTCCCTTCTATTCATCCTGTGAGTATCAGATTCTCCAATCTCTCCTTCCTCAGCTGTCTCTTTTTGATGCTAAGTAGAAGTATCCTTTTCATTTGCTCAAGCTCATCAAGTATGTCTTGCGCTGCCTTCCCCTGTCTCTCTTTCCCCTCAATCCATCCTGTGAGTATCAGATTCTCCAATCCCTCCTTTCTCGGCTGTCTTCTTTTTTTGATGCTAAGTATAAGTATCCTTTTCATTTGCATTCTCTTCAAAATATTGTTATTACATGTTCGGTCCATGGTATCCTTAGTATCATTCTGTAAAACCCCATTTTTTGTAGCTTCCATTTCTATTCTTCATCCTTGAGGAAATTGTTCAACATTCACTGCCATACAAGAGGACAGATATCACATAATAGTCCAGTATTCTACTTTGTTTCTGTTGACTATGTCCACCATAGTTTATGGATATAGAATACGGCGCAGTACGTAATCTGTTCAATGAAACAACGTCAAAGATTAACACTCACGAGTCAGACACTCTACTGAATCTGACTATATCGCCAATACTCAGGGATAATATGGTCACCTTTAGACACGTCGTATTGAATATTTTAAGCCTTTTGATTGGTTAATCCTTCTATTTGTGAACTATAAAATGAGTCAGTTCATGGCTGGCTGATGAGTATACAAGGCTATGCAACAGTTTCAAGTGAAATCTTGTTTGTCAATGTCCTACTCAGTCTTTGGAATGTATCCTTGCCCATGCCAATACGCTGTTAAAATGCAGTGTTGCACTTTCATCCTCGGTTAGAACTCTTCCCAGGTAATTAAATTTCTGTACCTGTTTTATTTCAATATCCCTGACTTGTAGTTGACATTTTGGTCTCCTCTTTTTATTAATGACCATGCTTTTAGATTTCTTGTAATTACATTTAGTCTTTTCTTTTCGCTTTCTTACGTTACCTTTTTGTAGGAAATCTTGTAGTTTCATTTCCCCGTCTGCTGTTAGCACTGTATCATTGACATATCTTACACTAGCAGTATAGCCCGGTGTTGCTAGGGTCTTAATGAAAGCTTTAAAACTAATCCATGGTCCTGGAGCTCAGACTCTTTGGACGTTGGCACGAAAGACTAAAAAGCAATAGTTGTTTCCAATTAAAGCGAAACCGTAGACTGAAACAAAAATGAATGGATGGAAGTCAAATTTTGATTTCCTGGCATCAATATTAAATAAGTTTTTTTCGTCATAAACTGAATTTTGAAGGCTAAATAGGTCCTCTTGAGTAAATAGTATCATGACTGAGACTAAGAACTATAATTATACCTACTTAGAGCCAAATCCGAAGCAAAAACTAAAATAAAAGGGCTGAAAAAAATACAGTCATACAGGCAGATAAACAGACACACACACAAACATCTTGCTTTTATATATAAATATTATCGATTTTCTGCACTATTATAAGAACTGCAACCTTGATACTTCTGAATATCGTTTCTTATATCTTTGTCTATGAGTGTATCAAATTTCATTAAAATCAGACCACTCCTTCTATAACCCGATTTTTTTCGATTATCAATTTTTGATATTTATCAGTGGTACCTCGACACAAAACCTAGCTAAGAACACTTGCAGAGGCTTATAGTACAACTGTGTAAATTTTCAAGAAAATCTGTTCATCCGTTTCAGAGTCTATAGGTAACGGATGCACACACACACAAAGATTCACTTTTTTTTTTTTAATCATATCGCCCCGAGCAAGGCAGTAATGCCACTGATGTGCAGGGGGCTATGTACTAGTGAAAAGATTGGAAAAGAGAAAGCCGGAAACCACATCCTAAACAAGGGATGAGCCTTTTCACCTGTTCAATAGATGTGGGTGGAGTGTGAACCGGGCGATAGATAGATCTATCTACTCCAAATTTTTTTTTTTAATATCACCTCGAGCAAGGTGGTAACGCTACTGATGTGCAGGGGGCTACGTACTAGTGAGAAGATTGGAAAAGAGAAAGCCGGAAACCACATCCTAAACAGGGAACAAGGGATGAGCCTCTTAACCTGTTCAATAGACATGGGTGGAGTGTGAACCAGGTGATAGTTTAGTCTATCTACTCCAATTGCAAAAAAAAAAAAAAAAAAAAAAGAGTGAAAAGATTGGAAAAGAGAAAGCTGGAAACCACATCCTAAACAGGGAACAACGGATGATCCTCTTTACCTGTTCAATAGACGTGGGTGGAGTGTGAACTAGGCGATAGATAGATCTATTTACTCCAATTGCAAAAAAAAAAAGTGAAAAGATTGGAAAAGAGAAAGCCGGAAACCACATCCTAAACAGGGAACAAGGGATGAGCCTCTTAACCTGTTCAATAGATTTATAAATAAGTTTAGATTTAGATAGATTAGATTAGATTATTCATATTGGGTCTATGGAATTGCAAAATTAAATAATAGAGCTAAATGTTGAAGGACAATCATCTTAAATTAATATAAGGGGGTTGCTACACAAACTCTATGACTATGGAATCTGCTGAAGAGTTTTCTGAATTACCGATTCCTTTCTGTCAGGTAGGCCGATGAAGATCATTGTTAAGGGTCAGTCTTCTGAAGCCCATGAGATCAATGCAGGTATTCCCTAAGGCACTGTTCTCGGTTTTACTCCTCTTTCTGCTTTTATGCTAACAACCTAACTCAGAAAATACTTTAACCACCATAGACCACCACTCATAACCCTGCCTCCCAAACAACAAAATGGATTAGGCTAGTCTCTCTGAAAGCAAAACACTACACTGCCTTGGCCTAACTCTCTTCGCTGACCTCAAGTGGAACGACTACATTGAATCCATAGCTAGGAAGGTTGGTTCTCTGTGTAGGGCCAGGAAGTTTTTTCTCGTCTAAATCCATCTTGCAAATATATAAATATACCATCCACTGTGCATTGAATACTGCTGTTACATCTGGTCAGGTGCTCTTGCTATTCATTTCAGGCTTCTTGACAAAATCCAACAAAGAATTTGCAATGTAATTGATCCCAACCTGGCAGCTCAGCTGCAGTCACTTTCTCACCAGCGTAATGTGGCTTCCCTCTGTTTTTCTCTACAGATACTTTCACAGCTTCTGTTCTGATGAGCTTAGCTCCCTGATGCTCCCTCTGCATGAATGTAGTCGAGCTACTAGACTAGCAACTAGGTCCCACCCTTTTTACAGTGTAACCAATCAAATGTAACTGCAACTAGCAGCGTCTTTGCTTGCACTTCCTGCCTGTGGAATTTCTTTCTGTATATTTGCTTCAGCAGTTACAATCTCCAAGAATTTAAATGCAAAGTCAATTGCTATCTCTTATCTCCTTGACTCACATCCTTTCCCTGACAATCCTGATATCATGCTCGTCTTTCTTTCCACTCTACTCACATGCAGCCTTCTTCACACCTGTATTCTCATCCTTCTCTTACTCATTCTCTGACTCCCATGTAACTTGTTCCTCTTTCTCACCTCTTAAATAACCCCCTGTGAACCAGTGGCAGTTCTGTCTTGCTTGGGTTAAAATGATGTTAGAAAAAAAAAATCTTGACAGAATATTTTTGTACTCTTGATGAGTTTTCTTGCTTTGTTCATATATTGGTAGTTATGTTCTCCCCTGACCTCAAGTAGAAATCACCTATATGATCCATTGTTAAGGAGTCTTGAAAAATGTTTGATTCATTGAAATGCCCAACCATCTGCCCGTGCATTGAATACTGCTGCCATATCTGGTCGAGTGCCCCTGCTATTCTCCTCGGGCTTCTTGATAAGGTTCAGAGGAGGGTCTGTAATGTGATAGATACCGACTTGGCAGACCACCTGCAGTCTCTCTCCCACCAGTGCGACATGGCTTCCCTGTGTCTCTTCTATAAATACTTTCACGGCTTCTTCTCTGATGAACTTAGATCACTGGTGCCCCCTAAATACAAATTTGTACGAGATACTAGATTGGCAACTAGATCCCACCCTTTTACAGTGAAACCGATAAAATGCAACCGCAACTTCTACTCCAACAGTTTCTTTCCTCGCACTTCCCGACTGTGGAATTCTCTTCCACATGATTGCTTCCCTGATGGCTACAATCTCCAGGAGTTTAAATGTAATGTCAATAGACACCTCCTAACACACTAACCTGCTCCCATTCTATCAAGCACTCTTCCCATCTGCCCAACCCTCATCCTCGGTATCCTTACTCATCTGTCACCTTCCTCCTGACATTCCCTATGTCTAACCACTCCTTCTCTTTACCTTCCCCTATGTAGCCCCATGCGCAATAGTGGCAGTGGAATGCCTTGCTTGGGGTGAGATGATTAAAAAAAAAAAAATCCTAACCCGGAATCTTGGCTTCAGTCACTTTCACATCGCCATTACACGGCTACCTCATGGCGTTTTTTAATTAATCTTGTAGTAATTGCTTTGATTAATTTTTCTCTGTGGACATTTAATTGAAATACTACATTTGCAACAAAGTTTCATCCTTTTACTCATAAAATTGCTTGATTTAGCTGAAAGTTCTATGCTAACAGTTTCTTCACTTAGCATTCTCACTCGTGGAACTTCCTTCCAGTTTTTTGCTTCTTAGTCAACAATGATCTTCAAAAATTTGAATGCAATGTCAATGTCTTGTCTTTTTAATTCTTATGTATGTTGTGCTACAGTGGATATCGGCTCGGAACGAGAAACTGGAAGAGCCGAGTTCGAATTCCAGTTGAATCCATTGTATTCACTTACGTGCAAATACCCTTGGGAAAGGTATTAATCCGTCTCTTCCTTCCAGTTATGGGTTAAATAGCAGGACAGATTGGGTTCTATAGCCTTGGTCGGCAACCAGTCTACCGCAGAAAGCAATGGCAACCTACTGCGGGATAATCTGCTGCCCAGTCAGTCATGTCTCTTTCAAGACATTATCACCCAAGCGTGTATCACGTATGGCACTTAACTGACTGACTTTTATTGTTCTCTCCCCTTAATAGTGTTTATTTTTCTTTCTCATATTGTATTTTAGTGACTTTATTCCCTTGCAAGGAGTAAAATAATTAAAGGAGAAAAATCTGTCTATTTATGTCCCTCCCCATTTTTACAAGTGCCTGACTCAAATTAGAATATTGTTGATCCATGTGGGCTGTAGTTGTCCACTTCTTAATTTCCAGACATGACAGAGTTAAAAATTGCTTATGTGACATTTATAGGTGACTAGCAGTATAGCCCGGCGTTGCTCAGGTATAATGAAAGCTTTAAAACTAATCCATGGTACTGGAGCTCAGACTACAAATATTTGTGTGAAGTTTGGTGAGAATCGGATCAAAATTGTGGATTTGTATAAAGGACATACAGACATATAAACAGACACACACACAAACATTTTGCCTTTTGTGTATCTATATTATAGATTTTCTGCACTATTGTAAGAACTGCAACCTTGAAACTTCTGAATATCATTTCTTATGTCTTTGTCTATGAGTGTATGAAATTTGATTAAAATCGGATCACTCCTTCTATAACCCGATTTTTTCGATTATCGATTTTCCATATTTGTCGGTGGTACCTCGACACAAAACCAAGCTAAGAACACTCACAGACACTTATAGTACAACTGTGTAAATTTTCAAGAAAATTGGTTCAGCCATTTCAGAGTCTATAGGTAACGGATACACACACACACAGAGATAAAGTTCCATTTATAAACAAGTTTAGATGAATAATTTTCAATTCCTGCAATCCATTTCCCACAGATGAAACATTGCCAGCTGATCATTATTCATTTGCTATTTCCATGGTAAATGTCCATTACTTCGTTCCACTAATTCAGACTAGGATCTCCCATGACATTTATACAGGATTAAATCATCCTCATTATCCTTGCGTTCCATTCATAAAAAGGAAGTTTCATTTGTAAACCTTTTTACAACAAAACTACTACTATGTGGAACTGACTCCCAAGACGTTTCTTACTTGATCTCTACAGTCTTAAACACTTCAGATCTATTATCACTTTTTATCTTTTCAATATATCCTCATAACCTGAATTTACTTTTTCCACTTGCAATCTCAGTCACTGACCCAGCCTTCCTGGAGTGGCTCTTGGGGTTTGCATTGGGTGAACATTTAGTAAAAAGAAAAGTTCCTTTGAAAAATTTTTGTGTTATGGATTTTTATTTCTAAAGTTAGTTGCTTTGAATTTATAGTGTTTAATAGTATAGAATTCTTTTTTCTTACTCAGAGTAACTGTTCATTGGTAAATGCTAGCAAAATTAAACAGATAGAATCTGGATAGAGATGGTGGGATGAATAAGATGGGTGGGAAGTTGAAAAAAAAATGCAAATGACAGTCAATTTGTAGACAAAATATCTTTTGCAGTTTCTTGAGAGGAACCGTTTTCGGATGAGATTTGATGGAGTGATCGCTGATTGACAAAGGAATAGATGAAGAATTTAGAATTATTGATTGGTGCTTCTGGCAAAAGAGATGGAGTTTTAAACTGATGAATAAAATTACTGCAAAATAAATGACTCTGTCTCTCTTCATATCTATCTACCTCAGTCTGTTTATATCTCTCGGTCTTCTTGGAACTATCAATCTGTTATAGTCTGTTTGTGTATGTCTCAATGTTCTCATATCTATTAATCTATCTATCTATCCCAGTTTGTTCATCATTTTGGGTACACCTGACAACAAGTTCTCTGATTCACTTAATTGCTACTGTTTCTGTCTTGACTGAGGTGGTCAGCTATGGGAATATTGTTACTCCCCAAAATGGGGTCAATACACTGTGAAAGCATAAAACTAAACTATCACCCGGTTCACACTCCACCCACGTCTATTGAACAGGTTAAAAGGCTCATCCCTTATTCCCTGTTTAGGATGTGGTTTCCAGCTTTCTCTTTTCCAATCTTCTCACTTTGTTTTTTTTTTCAATTGGAGTAGATAGACTGAACTATCGCCCGGTTCACACTCCACCCACGTCTATTGAACAGGTTAAGAGGCTCATCCCTTGTTCCCTGTTTAGGATATGGTTTTTGGCTTTCTCTTTTCCAATCTTTTCACTATTACGTAGCCCCCTGCACATCAGTGGTGTTACCACCTTGCTCGGGGTGATACGATTAAAAAAAAAAATGAATCTATCCTTATTTTGTTTATAAATGTCTCTATCTGCCTCATTGTGTTTGTAAATGTCTCGCTCTCTCTACCTTTTTCTGTTCATAAATGTCTCTCTCTCTACATTTTTCTGTTCACTTCACCCCAAGCAAGACAGTTTTACTGCCACTACTGAACAGAGGGTTACATAGGAGAAGAGTGAGGAGAAAGAGGGACAAGTTATAAGGAGTGTCAGAGAATGGATAAGAGAAGGATGAGAATACTGGTGTGAAGAGAGTTGTGTGAGAGTAGAGAGAAAAGGCAGAAGAATAAGATACAAGGGGGTGTTGTAGAGAGGATAAGAGAAGGATGGGAATCAAGAGGTATCCCAGAAATACGTTCTTCCCCACTGTTTTCCTTAGCCAAACCCTCTTCCTGCAGGTACGTGTGAGACACTCATTGGAAGAATGTTGTCAGTGCACAGAATGTCAACATTTCCATCAGGTTATCTCTTGGAATCCATTTAGGGTCCTTAAGGGATGGGTCTGATCTCAATCTGTTTTGAACCACCCTTGATGGACATAATGACATTCAGATTAACCATTTGATTGTTATTGATGAGACTAACTGAAATTGATTCTACAAAGTAATTTCAGTTTTTAACATATAATGATGACTTGTTAGATTTGACAACTCCTCTCAGGAATCTCTTCAGCCGAGTCTCTATAGCTGACTCTTGATCTCAACAGAATATCAAATTTTCAGGGACTTGGTATAATGTTGAAGACTCTTTCTATAATAGAAGCAGTAAGCGTATAATCACTTTACTTCAAGTTTAATTAAAGTTTATGGTGTTAGTCATCGTGGAGGTTAGGTGGAGGTGAATTGTTCATTAAATTTTAAAGCAATTGATGCAGCCGTTTTCTAAATTAGTGGATAGTAACAAATGGACAAGTATATTTTTAATTATATAGGTATATATAAACACACACACACACACACACACACACATATATATATATATATATATATATATATATATCCGACAACAAAATTATTGCAAAAATGTAAAATAATAGGGCACTGTTGAAGAGTAAACATGCAGCAAGTTTTCATAACTGGTAGTAATGAGAATGAACTGAACCAATACTACCTTACTATTGTCTCTTCAATGAACTGAACATGACAGTATGGATATATATATATATATAATTTGTAAACAAGGTATTTTGCATAAAAATATTCAAAAGTTCTGCAATATAATTTGTATTAAAAAGTGTTCTATACAATGTGTACTGGTCTATATACTGGTTCTATGTGATGTCTACCCTATTAGGTCCAAAAACTAAGAATTAAACAATATCTATATCTATATCTATATCTATATATATATATATATATATATATATATATATATATATATATATATATATATATATATATATATAAAATGGAATTATATGGAAATTTACAAAACTTGTATTAGCCAACATATTGAATTTTTATTTGTTTAACAGTGTAATTTTTTAATTTTAATGTTAAACAAATAAAAATTAAAATATGTCTGCTTAAGCCAGTTTCATAAATTTCTGTATAATTCCATAATACTGTCTTTGGTTGAGTTTGTTTACGTTTGATACAATCTGAGCAGATATTAATCATTCAATAAAAGGAAATAGGAGAATAACTATATAAAGGTTGAATTGAATCTTGTCTACCATGAAATTTTTCATGGGCCTGATCTGAAGACAGTGGTATCTCCTTAGTGTTTGGAGTATGCAGGTTCAAAAGATAGATATTTTAATTTTACAAATGATTTCTTGAACAATTAAGGCCAGTGAAAACAAGAAACACTTTCCACCCAAATACAAGTATTTTTAAAAAAAATAATAATGTTAAACAAATAAAAATTAAAATACATCAGTGTAACCCGGATATAAGAGTTGTCGGGACCGGACAAAGGTTCTCTTATATCCGGGTTTGTCTATTTTATATACATTACCACAGGCTCTAATTTGGGACCAAAGAAAATCTCTTATATCCGGGTTATACTGTGTGTGTGTGTGTGTATATGTAGACATGATCGTGTAAAATCTTCTGTACAATAAAGATGGAAGCTGATGATGGTTCGCCTGAAATAGGCCTACACTTCTGTTTTACTATGAAATAACGTGTCTGCCTAAATTTTTTCTTATATTGGCTCTATATCTATTTATATAAATATATATTTAGAGCTCTCTTAGAGAGTTATCCTACCACTGTATGTACAGGATATTCCTTTAGATTCCTATATACATATAAGAAACTAAAGGAATATCCTGTATATATATATATATATATATATATATATATACACACACACACACAGTCACAAACCTCATGATACTTTATTGCTATTTCCATGGAAAATTTTCTGATGACTTACATTTTTTCATTTCACCAACTCCAACCCTCATTCCTAAGACCCACCATGCTACATACACTGGGTGCCATTATCTTTTCTCACATATTCTCCGAAACAATGTCTTACACAGCAAACTCCACTACCTTGAGTGGCTCTTGAGCCTTGTATCGGGTGAACACCTGTAAATATATTCGTCATTTTAAATGTTATTTTTAATGCATCACCCTATTTGAGTAAACAGTCTATTTATTTTAAAAAAAAATGTATATTTATTTTCTCCTAAAAATAATGTTTCGAGTGATAATAATCAGTTAGATTAAAAGAAAAAAAACAAATAAATAAAAAAATCTCTGACTTCTTCAGAAATTGTTTTATTTCTGTTTCAAATACAAAACTGTGCAATTACAAACTTTCAGAATAGGAAAATGAAAAGAATGTGCTTAAAAGTCAGTATTCAATATTGCTTGATCATGATGATCTATGTGGTTGAGTTAGCTAAAAGTATGTCAGATCTATCAACAGTTTCTCTTGCAAAAGCAAAACACTGTTTTGAATAATGTAATTATGATATAAAGTGTGTTTGATGTGTGTTTATAGACGGTAAAATATTTATCAGAGCGTCCTCAAAGTATTTTCTGCATGAATTCTTTTCTATTCTGGTGGCAGTTATAAAATCAAAGTTATGGCCTGTTTTGTTTTTCTGCATTATGAACAAGTTTAAAGGGTTGTCCTACTGTAGGTCTCTCTTATGATTGTAGAGTTTTTTAGTTTCCTAGATGTTTTCCCAATGTAACGCTTTCTACATTGCAGGCATTTTATGTCATAAATCCCAGCATCTAATATAATTTTGAAGCTTCTTTTCTTCCTAACTAGGCTTACAGCCAGATGACGTTGAATACACCGGTTCTCGCTCAATCACCGAAGTTAAGCAACGTTGAGCCTGGTGACCGATTGGGAATACCAGGTGCTGTAAGCGTTTAGTGACGGATGTGCATTGTGATGCAGTGGATATCGGCTTTGAAAGAGAAATTGGTGAGCCGAGTTCGAATTCCAGTTGAATACCCTGCATTCACTTAAGCACAGGTACCCTTGGGAAAGGTATTAATCTATCCCTTCCCTTCAGTTATGGGTAAAATAACAAGGTAGGATTTGGGAACCTTGCCCTTAAAAATAAATCCCAATGAATCTTGAAACTCGAAAAAAAAAAGTATCACTAGACACAAAAACTTATATAAAAAACAATAAATTGTTGAAAGAAAAGAAGGTATTACGAGCAATAAATAAATAAAAATTTAGTTGGCAATAAATGGCCTGCTGAGATTGATATGCCATAAAAACAAAAGAACCAAAAAAATCTTCCTAATTATATCCCTAATTGTCTTGGAGATGCTGGTGATAAAGATCCTGGAATTGGGGATAACTAATTGATTTTCAAATTTTGTTGATAGGTTTTTAAAGAGTCGCCTGTGGAACTCCCTTCCACAAGTCTGCTTTCCCGACAGTTACAATCTCCAGGTGTTTAAATGTAGGGTCAATAGACACCTCCTATCACACTAACTCCCAACTATTCTCACAACACTCTCATCTACCCAACCCTCATTCTCGGTATTCTCACCCGCCTATCACCCACCCTCTGTTATTTCCTATATTTAATCAGCCTTTCTCCACTCTACGTAGCCCCCTGCACAGTAGTGGCAGTGACATGCCTTGCTCGGGGTGAAACGCCTATAAAAAAAAAAAAAAAGAAAAAAAAGAGTCTCTCAGGTTCCAACCCATATTGATCTATATTTGATTTCGGTTCACATATATTCACACACTATATAGGATTTATATAAGTAAAAGATTATCATTTAGCTCATTGATATTACATCAGCATCTTGACTCCAGAGTTTAACAGATGAATTTATTTTCAATACTCTCTTCAGGGGTGTTTTGCAATTTACTGTTAAATTTTCTAAATTTTCATTTTTTATACCATAAAGTAAACTGCTCCTTCATACAACTAATAACAATAACTTAATAAAAATAAGTTCATTGAGCTTTATATTTTGAAATTAAATAATTTATCTTCATATCCTTACTTTTCCTTGATAAAATGTTCTATGAAGCTTTAAAATAAAAAAATTACTTCACATTTAAACCGTTTCTTAACATTGTTCTGATCTTTATGCTCACTACTGTGTGTATAGCACTCTGGAAGAATGGTAGACTTTGAAAAACAGTAGCTACTCTGGCATCTACGCATTGTTCATTCAGTAATGAATTAGAAAACACTCTCAGGTATAATGATAATATACACTCTAAAAAGTCTGTCTCCTTCTACCGAGCGCTCATAGCTCAGAGGTTGAATTGCTGACTGACGCCATTTCGGTCGGGTTTAAATCCTGGGTAAAAAGGAATCGGCTGTCTAACTGTACTGATGAGCTGTGATACAGCAAAACGGATCTGTCTGTGGATGACATACATATACATATATATATATATATATATATATATATATATATAAAAGCATTCAGCATCTAAAGATTAAGGGGTGGTGACACTTCTAAAAACAATAACAATAAATCAACACATTACAGATTCTGAAAGAAATGAAGAAAAAAGAAAGAAAAGCTCAAAAGTCATGACAAATGGTAATACCACCTTACACCTGTTAAAACAGAAAATGTGTGCACAGGTGGACATTCACAAACAACTAATGTTAAAATGTGAAAAATTTGGAAATATTAACAATAAATTGTGAAGCCCACCTGAAGAGTGGACAAAAAATAAATCTGCCTACAAAACTCTGGAGTCAGGATGCTGAAGGTGACATCAATCAGCTAAATGAAAAAATTTTTACTTATATTAATTCTATTAATGCTCTATGATTGATACCAAGCACTTCATTACAAAGTCTGCTTGCTTTAAAAGCCTTTCTATCAATATTCCACTGATTGTCAATAATTTTGGCTTCACGCAGTCTTCCACATCGGTACTATATATATGTAGTGCATATTTTAATATGCTAATAAACTATGGCAACAACAAAGAAAAAACATGCAAATTTTGAAAGAATTAAATAATTATAAATTTAAAATTTTCATATTTCCCTTTTATAGTGATTGTGAAAAGGATTCCAATCAACATTTCCCTTAGCCATCCATGAAATGTTAAAGAGTAAAAAAATCATCATTTGTTTTAATGTTTGATTCCATTGGGGAATTTTCGTATCTTTTGTGTGCTGGAAAATCTTTTTATCTCTTATTGGTTTTAAATTAGCTTATTTCAGATTGATTTGATTTGAATTTTTCATTTATTTTCTCATTCATGTTATTAGAGTTAAGAATTTTATTACACTTTGGTTGTTCCATAGCGATTGCATATTCAGTTTATTAGTGTTAAGACTTCAATTGCCCTTTGGCTGTCCCATTGGAATTGCACATAACTAAACAGGCTTTTTAAAATTGTAGGCTGTGAAAAATTAATTATTTTTCTTTCAGTAAGCTTAATTAGAAGCATGAAATGAGTATTAGATTCACTACGAGACTGACTCCTTTCTTAAAATGATCATATATTAGAACTTTTTGATTGGGCTTAGAATTTATCAGCATTCCCATGGATTGTAAAAATTGTTTCCAAAACAAGCTGATTTTTGATGAGTTGCAATTGACTATTAAAGCCACCAGTGAGGGGTAAACATTGGACCATGGATTGTAAAAATTGTTTCCAAAACAAGCTGATTTTTGACGAGTTGTAATTGACTATTAAAGCCACCAGTGAGGGGTAAACATTGGACCATGGATTGTAAAAATTGTTTCCAAAACAAGCTGATTTTTGACGAGTTGCAATTGACTATTAAAGCCACCAGTGAGGAGTAAACATTGGAGATTACCAATCATCGCAGGAGAAATAGTTTTTAAACTTGACTTTCTTATTAACTTGAAGAATTAAGAAATGAGCCTGCATTTTGTAGGAATCTTCTAGAACAACCAGCCAGTAATCAACTAGAATAGAAGTTGAGTCAAACTGACAAAAAAACACCAGGGCAAATTGGTAGGTGGCTTAAATAATAACCTGGGAGATTCCATTCTGTTACAGGCAAGTCTATTCTGTAAGCAGTGATTGGATGATAATTTCAGTGTATACATTGAGCTCCATAAATATTGAGCACAATATCCACCATTTGTCTTTGGGCCACATAGGGACATATATTTAGTTACAACCCTGTTTATTTTTGTCCGCCAACTGGACACTAGTTGGACACATCAGGAAGGTGAGTCTCACAATCTTGAATGTTCACCTTCCTACAGGGAGACAGAAGACCACCATGTTGAAAGGTAAGTTATTTGACTTCTACACATTTGAATGCTTGTTTCAATTCAATGGCACTGATATGCAGGGGGATTGCAAGGAGTGAAATTGAAAGAAAAGACTCAGAATAGGGAGGATTGATATGAGCACCTTCAATCAGTTAAGATCAGAAGCCACAAGTGCCATGCCTGGTAATATTATGTTTTATCCCACCTTTATTATTCCAATGTCGTTAACTGATCAGTTAAGCGCGATACGTGATGCATGCTTGGGTGATCAAGTCTCTTTAGAGACATGACTGACTGGGCATAAGATTATCCCGCAGTTGGTTGCCATTACTTTGTGCGGTAGACTGGTCACCAACCAAAGTCTATAGAACCAAATCTGTCCTGCTGTTTACCCCATAACTGGAGGGAAGAGAAGGAATTCTACAGAATTTGGCTTCCCGATTTCTCGTTCTGAGCCAATATCCACTATACCACGACAGACTTTGTCTGATACATTCTTCAATATTACTACTTTTGCAGGGTTATAGAATTTTATTAAACTACTAAAAGCAGACAAAAGCATTTAATAGAAAAAACAGAAACAATTCATAACTAAAAAGAGCAGTCAAAGGCTGTAAACCTCCGCCAAGACAATACTGACATCATCTCAGTAATTAGCAAGACATTTTTTTTAATCATTTCACCCCAAGCAAGGCATTCCACTGCCACTATTGCGCAGGGGTTTACATAGGGGAAGGTGAAAAGAAAAAGTGCTTAGATACAGGAAATGTCAGAAGGAGAGTGATAAACAGGTAAGGATACCAAGGCTGAGGGTTGGGCAGATAGGAAGAGTGTTTGAGAGACCTTAAATTTAAACTCCTGGAGATTGTAGCTGTCGGGGAAGCAATCATGTGGAAGGGAAATGAGAAAGAAAAACTGCAATGAAATTAATCAAGTTTACTGCAGTTTTTCTTTCTCATGTTAAGAGTAAAAATGCAAAAAATGAACTCAACCATTTTCAAATCTAAAGGTACATTTATAATGAAACAGGAGAGATAATTCAGTATTTGGCATTCGAAAGGCAAAGATTAAATTTATGAATAAAACTGGAAAAATAACCCAGAATCTTTATCCTATACCGGATCTAACACAAAATCTAATCAGTTTGTGCCAGTCATGAGGCCAATCATCCCTAAAAGTTTTATTCAAATGCATCCAGCAGGTCTTGAGATATCTTGACCACAGCAGGCAGGCAGACATAGACACAGACACAGACACAGACACAGAGACAGAGAGACATAGACGCAGACACAGACACAGACACAGAGATGCAGAGACATAGACAGATGCAGACAGAGAGACAGACATAACCAAATACAATACATGAAAAGAAGGGTTAACAAAAAATATCTAGGTGAACTTTTACAGTCTGGCCTATTTGTACTTGATTCAAAGTATGACTCAGAGCTGCCACTTATGAGTGAATGTCAAGATCAGTCCATGATATCTGAAACACCCCCATAAAGAAAAGCTACTGCCTGGATAAACAATCTCTACCCCTCCTCTCCCTCATCCTCATGGATCAGGTTAGTCTCCCTGAAAGCAATGCACTGCGCTTCCTCAGCCTAACTCTCTCAGTTGACCTCAAGTGGAATGACTACATTGAATCAATGCTAAATCTGCTCCATGGAAAGTCGGTTCACCGTGTCGAAAGAAAAGACTGGGTACAGGGGGTATTGAAGGAAGGATGAAAGATCAATGGGATTCAAGAAGACAAAAGATAGCAGTTGTGTCATTTAAATCATTGGAGATTGTAGCTACGAGGGAAGCAAGTAAACAGAAGAAAGTTCTACAGTTGGGAAGTGTGAGAAAAGAAACTGTTAGAGTAGAAGTGGCAGTTCATTTATCCATTCACACCCAATGGTGCATAGGGCAGCAACTTTTTTTGTTGCTGTAACAAACTGTTTTTTACGGGACAGAGTTGTTAGCCCTGCACCCAACCCCCAAACCTGGAGGACTGGTGGACCATTCTTGATCCTTACGTTTACAGCACCTGGTATTCCCAAATGGTCACCCATTTAAGTACTGACCAGGCTCAATGTTGCTTAGCTTCAGTAATCGGAGGGGAACCGGTGCATTCAACACGATATAGCTGTAGACAGAAGTGGAAGTTACATTTAATTCAATTGTAAAAGGATGGGACCTAGATACCAATCTAGTATTGTGCTTAAATTCACATAAAGAAGTCACAAAGGAAAAAACTCATCAGAGCAATTGCCATGAAAATATTTGTAGAAAAGACAGAGAGAAGCCGCATCACGTCTGTGAGAAAGTGACTGAAGTGAAGATGTCAAGTCAGGACTGGTTACATTGAGATTCTCAAGATGAACAGCAGAAGCGCTTGACCTGATATGTCAACTGTATTCAATACACAGATGAATGGTAGATTTATAAATGTGCAAAATGGATTCTGTCGTGAAAAACTTTCTGGCCCGACAAAGAGACCCAATCTTTTTAGCAATAGATGCAGCTGTAGATCTGATATATTCATCCTGCTTATATTACATTGATTTTACAAACTTTTTCTCATGAATTGAGCGTTTTGCTTTTAACATGATAATAGGAAATTGTCCTCATGATGGTAATTTCCAAAAAGTTTTTGAATCTTTTTCTCTTTAACAGAGCAAAGTGATGCTTAGTCACGTAGTCTCTATGGTTCAACAATGAATTGCTGGATGAATGTTTGAAGAAAAAAAAATTATCCTGCAAATTGATTAATCTATCTCAGCGGAAGCAGAATTTTGTGGTTTGCTTGTTGTTCAGTAGGTAAAGCAAAAGTCACATTTTTGAAAATAGAATTGATGATTTATAAAAGGACTCGCATATTGGAACCATTATTAAAAATATTCATGTTTTATATTTGTCAGATAAAAAATGATCGAGGTAGAAAGTTTTGAACTTTAACAGTGATTTAGAATAAACTGCTTTTCAAAGGCTTATTTACAAGTTGGATAACTTTTTGTGCTCCAAAGCAGCCTTTGTTAAATAATGGAGGACGAATTCAACAGCCAGGAAATGTGGCAATTAGGTGAAGCCTTCAACATTAAAGTCATGGCTACGGCAGTGGAAAAGCCTTGGAGTAATGGTGTTCGCAAGAGTTTGAATGCCGTTATTGGAAATAGACATTTAATTGTGATGTTGGTTGGACAGTCTCCGACTATAATACTATTGGTTACTATTTTGGTTTTTCTCCTGATCAGTATTTGGCTTAGCCATCCCAAACAACTTCCGCAGTGCCCCTCCTGCCCTTGAATCTGTAACAACTTTTCCTATCATGAAAAATAACTTTGATGTAGAGGTTATCTTAGGCTCACAACTGTTTGACTTTGACCATTGCCACTAATTGTTATGTCTGAAGTCTGGCCACAACTGCTCCCCCCATCTAACAGTATGAGTGTTTTGAATTTGTATGTATTTTGCAATTTGTAAAAAAAATTTTATTGTACAGCTCAAGGTTCACCCTGTACAAGGCTTGAAGGTCACTTGCGGTAAGTAGTTACATTAAGGGGTAGTTTATATGGGTAGTCGAAGGAAGAAAACGGTTAACTCTAAACTTGAATAGGTTAGGATTGTAGTGATTAGAAAAACATCATTTTGGGAGTCTGTTCCATAGGGTAGTGATTTGTGGAAAGAAATTGTGTGAGTGGAACTTCTCATCGATTGAATACAGAAAGAATGTGGGGTGTTTGCTACTATATAAGTACTATAGTGCATTTGGCAGAACTAAAGAAGATACTTTGTCCAAAAATTTTCCATGGTAGTAGCAAAAGAGCAGTGAGAAACTTGGCACATCTTGCTTGTGTGAGAGAAGTTGTAGAGTGGAAAATTATTTTTCTCGAACAAGGATTCAAAGACTGGGCACCTCCTGCCTAGATATGGCAACAGTACTCCATTTTGGGCATGAGCTTATAAAATTAGAGGATAGCCTGAGGAGACAGGTACTTACTGTAGCAGTTCAGGGAGTTTATCATTTGACCTACATCTTTAGTGATTGATTTTCTCTAACAGTTTAACTTCAGGTAGTGTGTGAATTTGAGGCCTAATAATCATGTAAGGTATGGAGCCTCCTCAGAGAACAATTGTTCATTGTGTCTGGCTAGTTAGGGGTCTGATCTGTGAAAATATTTTTTGTTTTTTTTTCACCTGTATTTTTCTACTAGGAGTATAGCCCGGCATTGCTTGGGTGTAATGAAAGTTTTAAAACTAATCCATGTTCCTGGAGCTCAGACTCTTTGGATGTTGGCATGAAAGACTAAAAAGCAGTAATTGTTTCTAGTTAAAGCAAAACCATAGACTGAAAGAAAAATAAAACGATGTAAGTCAAATTTTGATTTCCTGGTATCGATATCAAATAAGTTTTTTTTGTCGTAAACTGAATTTTGAAGGCTAAATAAGTCCTCTGAATAAATGGTACCATGGCTGAGACTAAGAACTACAATTATACCTACTTAGAGCTAAACTTGAAGCAAAAACTAAAATAAAAGAACTGAAAAAAAAAATAGACATACAGGCAGATAAACAGACACACACAAACATCTTGCCTTTTATATATATATATATATATATTTTTTTTTTTTTAATCATTTCACCCCGAGCAAGGCAGAAACGCTACTGATGTGCAGGGGGTTATATAAATGTAGAAAGATTAATTAGAAAAGAGTGAGGAGTACAAGCTAGTTAGAAAGGAACAATAGAAAGCTGAGAAAGCAGGTGCAATGACAGATACATGGGCGGAGAGAACGTGAAGATTATACAGGGGAGGGGAGAGAGCTAGAGTCCAGTGGTTAGTAGGTGAGTATTAACTTTGCTTTTAAATTTCTGGAGGTCGTAGCCATCAGGAAAGCAAGAATACGGGAGTGAGTTCCACAGGCGGGAAGTGCGAGAGAGGAAGCTGCAGGAATAGAATTGTCGTCTGCGTTTGGCTAACCTGACTGTGAATGGGTGGGACCCAGTTGCCAGTCTGGTTGCACGGGTAAATTGATTTTCTGCACTATTGTAAGAACTGCAACATTGAAACTTCTGAATATCATTTCTTATGTCTTTGTCTATGAGTGTATCAAATTTGATTAAAATCGGACCACTCCTTCTAGAACCCGATTTTTTTCGATTGTCGATTTTTGATATTTATCGGGGATACCTCGACACAAAACCTCAGTAAGAACACTCGCAGACTCTTATAGTACAACTGTGTAAATTTTCAAGATAATCTGTTCAGCCATTTCGGAGTCTATAGGTAATGGGGACACACACACACACACACACACAAAGTTCCATTTATAAATAAGTTTAGATTTAGATATTTAGCAAATATTAATAGGTATAGTATTCAGTGTTTGAGATAAACTCAATGAATGTAAAAATAAGAGACAAAACAATGTGTGAAGAGATGATGCAAATTATATAAAACAAAGAAATCATAAAAATTCTTCCAAAACAAAGCTACTACCCGGATAAACATTCTCTCCACCACCACCCCTGCACTCCCCACCCCCCATTGGCATGGATCAGGTTAGTCTCCCTGAAAGCAATACACTGCGCTTCCTCAGCCTAACTCTCTCAGTTGACCTTAAGTGGAATGACCACATTGAGTCAATGCTAAATCTGCTCCATGGAAAGTTGGTTCACTGTGTCGGGTCAGGAAGTTTTTCTTGTCTGAATTCATTTTACACATATACAAATCAACCATTCGCCCATGGACTGAATACTGCTGTCACATTTAGTTGGGTGTCCCTGCTATTCATTTCTGGGTTTTCTACAAAATCTAACAGAGAATCTGCAATCACTCCTGACCTGGTAGCTTGACTCCAGTCGCAGTTTCACTGACATCATATGGCTTCCCTCTGTCTCTTCTAAAAATACTTTCATGGCTTCTGCTCTAATAAGTTTGGCGACCTGGTGCCCCCTCTGCATGAACTTACTCGAGCTACTAGACTGGCAACTAGGTCCCACCCTTTTGCAGTGAAATTTATCAAAAGTAACATAGCTTCTTTTCTTGCATTTCCTGCCTGTCTTTCGTATACTTGCTTTTTTGATAGCTACAGTCTTCAAAAATTTAAATGCAATGTCAGTTGTCATCTCTTATCTCCTTGGCACACATCCTTTTCCCGACAACCCGTGTATCATGTTCTTTTTCCTTTTCATTCTATTTTCATGTAGCTCTCTTCACACCAAGGTTCCCATCCTTCTCTCAATCATTCTCTGACATCCCCTGTGACCTGTTGTTCTTTCTCTTCACTCTCTTTTTACTGTAACCCCCTGTACACCAGTGGCAGTACTGTTTTTCTTGGGGTGAAATGATTATAAAAAAAGTTACAAAACAATAAAATAATACCTAAAGAAAGATAAACGATTGCCAAATCAATTACAGGCTAACTAGTGACCAGATTGATTAGAACCTATTGTGATTGTAAGTTGATGACCCATTTTATTACATTTAGGAAGGCAGGAATTTCTTCAAATTAAGTTTGCCCTCCTGGTGGTAATGTCGTAAGAAATATTGGATCTTTTTCCTTTTAAAAACCAGTCTCTCATTTTATGAACAGTGTGGATGATGATTTAATTTGAAATTGAAACAATAAGTCATTGTATGAATGCTGGAAAAAAAAGTTGTGAATTTGCAGTCGATTGATTAATCTTATCAACAATAAACAGGATTCGGTGGTGCTGATTTGTCCTTGAGCAACAAAATGAGGTACAGCTTTAGAAATCAGGATTGAGGATTTAGAAGAGGACATTTAGATGAAAAGAAGTTGACCATAGTTGGGATTATCGAGTCAATGCAAATGATCTTTTCCTTAGCTGTATAGGCATGTGCTTTGTCAGGGCTTAGGGTTAGACTGGTTGCCACTCAAAGCTATAGAACTCAATCTGTTCTGCTATTTACCTGGGAAGAGAAAAATTGGATTCATACTTTTTCTAAGGGTACGAGCATGTAAGTTAATGCAATGAACACAACTGGAATTTGAACTTGGAGTTGCAAAGCCATGAAAAAGAAACAAGCACGAAAGCCTTGAAAGAAAAAGGAAAAAATGTGAAAGCCATGAAAGAAAAGGGAAAAAATGTGAAAGCCATGAAAGAAAAGGGGGGAAAAATGTGAAAGCCATGAAAGAAAAGGGGGGAAAATGTGAAAGCCATGAAAGAAAAGGGGTAAAAAAATGTGAAAGCCATGAAAGAAAAGGGGGGAAAAATGTGAAAGCCATGAAAGAAAAGGGGGGGAAAATGTGAAAGCCATGAAAGAAAAGGGGGGAAAAATGTGAAAGCCATGAAAGAAAAGGGGGGAAAAATGTGAAAGCCATGAAAGAAAAGGGGGGAAAATGTGAAAGCCATGAAAGAAAAGGGGTAAAAAAATGTGAAAGCCATGAAAGAAAAGGGGGGAAAAATGTGAAAACCATGAAAGAAAAGGGGGGAAAAATGTGAAAGCCATGAAAGAAAAGGGGGGAAAAATGTGAAAACCATGAAAGAAAAGGGGGGAAAAATGTGAAAGCCATGAAAGAAAAGGGAAAAAAATGTGAAAGCCATGAAAGAAAAGGGAAAAAAATGTGAAAGCCATGAAAGAAAAGGGAAAAAAATGTGAAAGCCATGAAAGAAAAGGGAAAAAAATGTGAAAGCCATGAAAGAAAAGGGAAAAAAATGTGAAAGCCATGAAAGAAAAGGGAAAAAAATGTGAAAGCCATGAAAGAAAAGGGAAAAAAATGTGAAAGCCATGAAAGAAAAGGGAAAAAAATGTGAAAGCCATGAAAGAAAAGGGGGGAAAAATGTGAAAGCCATGAAAGAAAAAACTTGTGTATTTGTCAGAAAAAAGGTGATGTCTGTGTGCTGTTTTAATAATTTATACAAATTGTGTCGGATAAGTGATGTGGATAGAAAAGAGATTTTAAAATAACATTGACAATATTTTTTTTAATCATTTCACCCCAAGTAGGGCAATACAGCTACTCAAACCCAAGGTGTTACTGAGTATGAGATAATATCAGGAAAAGAAAACATATTTAAGGAGCAAGAACAATAAAAGGACCTAGGTATGACGATAAATTCCATCCAGCAGCAAAGCCTCTGATTAGGAGGTTTTAAAGAGTGCAGAACCACCTCATAATTGCTGTTATTATCAGGTCTACCCAAACATGGAATGTTAGCACCTGGTAGGGTCCCGGCCATGGGTAAATAGTTTCAACTGTAAAATGATGAGACATTGCCACCAATCTTGTATTGCACTTAAATTTTTCAATTTGAGCAACCAAAGAGGAAAGTTGATCAGAACAATTACCAAAAATATTTATAAAAATGGCACAAAGATGCTAGTTAATGTTGTGGGGAAGTGGCTGGAGCTGAGATGTCAGGTCAGGACTGTTAATATTGTAGATTCTTCTTTGTATTTCACCAAGAATCTCTAAATGTATAGCAGGAGCACCAGATCAACTATGGCGGCAATATTTGAGGCAAGATTGAATTATTATTAAATATCCTACTTAAATTTCATTCATTCATTTCTAGGTCTAGTGATGGCATTTATACGCTTCACTGAACCTTCTAGAAAAATATGCACCCTTAATAATGTCTGCATTGAAAGACAGATGTTTTAAAGATATGGAAAATGTGATTGCGCAAATTTTCAGTTCTTTGTTTAGTTTTTTTTTTTTTTTTTTTTTTTTTAATGCTAATGGGTGTACTCATCAGTGAGAAATAAATATCTAGAGCCAGATCAAACTGAATAGAGACATCAATAGGTTGGGCCATTCAACATGAATATGTCTGCAGAAACAGTAAATAAAAAGTTTGCACAAAGAGAAGGAAAAAATTAAGCCACACTAATTATAGCAGACAGATATTAAGATGGGCTTCTGATTATCCTGATGCCTTATGAAAAAAAAACAAAAAAAACTGATCAAGATAGGAAGTCAGATGAGGAATTTGGCAGTGTACAGCTGTCACCATTCACGGTATATGCAAGCCAAGAAAATAAATGCCATTGTGTAATAGATGTAGTCAAATATTACGCGAGTAATACTAGTAGATACTAATTGTTCCATTATGATCGGTGTCAAGACAACATTGAGTCCTTAAGTCAGTACCTAGATGGGTAACTGTTTCGGAATGCCAGATGCTGTAAATGTGGATGGTGAAATGGATAATGGCTTGGAAATGTTAACTGGAGAGCCGTTCTAATTCCTGTTGGGTTTGTTATATTCACTGAGATGCAAATAAATTTGGGAAAGATATGCATCCATATCTTCTCCCCCTAGTTAGGGGTTAATTAGTAGGACTTTTACCACTAAATCATTATCTCAATATATATATATATATATATATATATATATATATATATATAATTTACAATTTAAACATATTTTCTTGCTTCAAAAAGACTGCAAAGGTTGATAAGCAGTCTAAAAACAAGTCATTCAAACAAGATTAGGAAGGAATCCCTGACCTCAATTCTGCAAAGAGTCATAACAGCTACTGGATTTGGGAAAACAATTTTTCTAAGAGAAATTCTTTAAAAAGAGAGATTTTATAAATTTCAGCCAAAAGTAGTATTGGCTTCTTAGTTAATGCGTGCCAAATATTTCTTCATAGGGAAACAGCTAATATTACTGTTACCATTCAGGGTTATTTTAACCTGAAACTTCTATTTCTTATACATGGATAGCTTGTTCTCATTACACTGTGCATAGCTAGTTTTTATTTTTTGTACTGCTTAGTTCTTGCTTTTTTTGTTTGCACAGTCTAAGAGTATGCCACATGTGCGCCCAAACACTGCGTGTGCCACATGTGTATCCCTATCTAGGGATTTATGTCTTCTGATAAAAAGATCAAACCTTAAATAAAAAGAGAGCAATTAAAAAAAAAGGCATGAGCAAGAACAGTGTAACAGTGATGGTTGCAATTGTTACCCTCCTGCTGAAGATGAAGTCAGTGCGAAGCAGTATTTTGGTTGTATTAAGGGTTAAAATAAAATGTGAATGAAAGTGAGGCTGACAGTTATGTAGTTCAAGTCTGAAAATTGGAGGGCAATGAAGAACCATTAAAGGAAGAAACAATATAAGGTGAGACAACATTTTTAATTCTGTTACTCGTGAATATATTTTTGGGAAGATTCTGAGTAGAGTTTGGAAAGCTACTGGCAATTTATAAACACATTGATAATATTATGTAGTTTGATATTTCCGTCAGGAAATAATGGAGGTCTAAATTAATGTCCATCAGTAACCTTTGATCTTTGGTGACCCCAATATGTTCATTAACACCTTGTGTGTCTTAGTGACTTTATTGCCTTGTATTAGGTAAAACTAATAAAAACAGAAATAAACAATTTAGTCATGTATTTTTATCAGATGTTACTCATATAAAATTACAATAAGCTATTATCTTGATGTCATTACAGATTAGATTAATGTCAGTAAATCTCATTAGTTGGAAATGCCAAAATGTTGTGTAACTCAGGTGGAATGGTTACAAAGAAAAATTAATTTAAAATCTATTAGGTTGAGTCATAGATAATTTGTTTTTGGAAAACCATTGTAATGATGTATATATCATCCTTACTACTAATCATATGGCTAGGACCTGCCATGTTACCAACATAGTAATAAACCACCCACAATTCCTCCATATGTTTTTTGTTCAAAGGCACTTACATTATGACAGGCTTCTTGCTGCAAACCACTGCCCAATGGAAAAGACTTCCGAGAAGATATTTATCTGATCATTACAATCTTGACCTGTTCAAGTCTAAAGTCAGCTGTTATCTTCCTCTCCTATCCATATAAATTAACCCTTAAATGGAATACTGCTGTCATATATGGTCAGGCACCCCTGCTGTTCATCTCAGTGTTCTTGACAGGCTCCAAAGGAGAATCAGTAATGTGATAGGTACCAACTTGGCGGCTTGACTCCAGCCACTTTCTCACTGACAGGATGTAGCTTCCCTCAGTCTGTTCTATAAATATTTCCATGGCTTCTGCTCCGACAAACTTAATTCACTGGTGCCCCTGCCACAGGAGTTTACTCGGGCAACCAGGATAGCAACTGGGTCCCACCCATTCACAGTTAGATCAACCAAATGCAGCTGACAATTCTACTCCAGCAGCTTCTTTTTTCGCACTTCCTGCTTGTGGAATTCTTTTTCATATTCTTGTTTTCCTGATGGCTATAACCTCCAGGAATTTAAATGCAATGTCAATACTCATCTCTTAACCACTTGACTCTAGTTCTTTCTACATCACCCTGTATATCCTTTCCTTTCTCACAATCTTTGCAACTGTCATCACTCCTGTATTCCCATTCTTCTCTTGCTCCTTTCTTTGACACCCCCTCTAACTGATTTGTCTTTCTCTTCACTTTCCTCCTATCTAATCTTTTTCTCTTATGTAGCCTCCCTGTGCATCAGTGGCATTACTACCTTGCTTGGTGGGAAACGATTAAAAAAAAAAAACTATCTACCTTGAGTGGGACCCAGGCCGATCTATATTGTAGGGAAAAAGTTGCAAATAAATTAAGAATATACTAACATTTTTTGTTTGTCAGTGGCAGCATACACATTGGATGAATGAACAAATGTTCATCTCCCTCATATCAATTCAGTACCACAATTAGCAAGAATAATGCAGGAAACCTCCTCTCCTGCCTCCCATAAGCATGGACCAAGCGATTCTCCCAGAGAGTAATACACTACGCCTCCTCGGACTTACCCTGTCCTCAGACCTCAAATGGAACCACTATATTGAATCCATAGCAAAATCTACTGCTAAGAAGGTTGGGTCACTATGTCGATTCAGGATGTTTTTTCCACCTGAATCCATCCTGCATATATACAAGTCAACCATCCGTCCGTGCATGGAGTACTGCTGCCATTTATGGTCAGGTGCCCCTGCCGTTCTCCTCAGTGTTCTTGACAGGCTCCAAAGGAGAGTCTGTAATGTGATAGGTACTGATCTGGCGGCTCGACTGCAGCCACTTCCCCATCGTCGAAATGTGGCCTCCCTTTGTCTGTTCTATAAATACTTTCATGGCTTCTGCTCAGACGAACTTAAGTCACTGATGCCTCCTCAATAGGTGTTTACTCGTGCAACCAGACTGGCAACTGGGTCCCACCCATTCACAGTCAGGTTAGCCAAATGCAGACGACAATTCTACTCCTGCAGCTTCTTCTCTCACACTTCCCGCCTGTGGAACTCACTCCTGTATTCTTGCTTTCCTGACGGCTACAACCTCCAGGAATTTAAATGCAAAGTCAATACTCATTTACTAACCACTGGACTCTAGCTCTCTCCCCACCCCTGTAAAACCTTCCCTTTCTCTCCACCTATGTATCTGTCATCGCACCTTCTTTCTCAGCTTTCTATTGTTCCTTTCTAACTAGTTTGTACTCCCCGCTCTTTTCTAATTAATCTTTTTACGTTTATGTGGCCCCCTGCACATCAGTGGCATTTCCGCCTTGCTCGGGGTGAAATGATTAAAAAAAAAAAAGAATAAAATATACGCTTGATCTCGTATGGACAGATTGAGTCACGTGCCATATGTTATACACACTTAGGTGATCATGTCTCAAAAGTGACATAACTGTTTGGGCAGATTTTCTCACAGTAGGTTGCTATTACTTTGTGGTAGACTGGTTGCCAACCAAGGCTATAGAATCTAATCTGTCCTGCTATTCAACCCATAGATGAAGGGAGAAGAGATGGATTCATATCTTGTTCAAGGGTATTTACGTATAAGTGAATGCAATGAATTCAAGTGGAATTTGGACTTGGCTCTCCAATTTCATGTTCCGATCTGATAGCCACTGCACCACAATACACATCCAGACAGGTTATTAACTGCTTCAATTCCTGTAAAACACCTAAAGAAGCTCAGAGGGTCCATCTTTACTGGGGAAATCTTTCTCTCGTGAAAACCACGTTCAAGGGTTTGTCATAAATGTCTTCACTTCAGAACCTGCGGAATTTTACAGCAAAGTTAGAACTGTCAACAAGTCCGAACCGATAATGGCAAGTATATCCTGGCACATTTTTGTGTCAGGTAGGGACCAAAAATCATCTCTCAGTTGCGTCTCTGTTGAGTGCCGCTCAGTTGTAGCTCCGTCTGTGAGGGCAGAGGTGTATCTGAGAAAAATCACACTGAGTAGATGCCAGGGTCCCGAGTAACAGTGTCTCGTAGCCGCACCACCCCATTGCACCAAATGGGTGGACCAGATGCTCATCACCGGAGCCAGCTCAACCAGTTGTTAAGGGGACTTGGGAAGTTTTGTTCCTTGTATGCGGAACGCGCGCAGTCGGGCTCTCCACATTAAAAAGGATCTTGTGTCGCATCTTGCTCCAGTGGGGGAGTAGTGTAAATATCCATACTTGCATAAAATATTTTGTAATTTTTTAAAATAAATTTGATAGACAAAAAATGGAAATAATTTCTGACTGAACTTCATAGATTCTTAATAGTACATTTAATTTCTGTTAGAAAAAATAAAAATAGTGCAGTTATGATAAGAATTTCCTCTGGTATCAAAACTTGTCATTTTGCAGTTGAAATTGCAACTGTAAGTTCTATACTGATAGTTTCTTCTCTCACACTTCATGCTTATAAAAAAATCTCTCTCAGATTTTTGCTATCAATCAGCAAAGATTCTAATTGCAATTTCAATCATTATCATTTGTCTTCTTAATTCCTGTTCTTTTATTATTCTCTCTCCTTAATAGAGAATAATAAAAGAACAGGAATTAAGAAGACTCCTCCTTAATAGGAATGTGCGTTGTGGTACAGTGGATATCAGCTCGGAACGAGAAACCGGGGAACCCAGGTCGAATTCCAGTTGAATCCATTGTATTCACTTACGCCCAAATACCCTTGGGAAAGGTATTAATCCGTCTCTTCCTTCCAGTTATGGGTTAAATAGCAGGACAGATTGGGTTCTATAGCCTTGGTTGGCAACCAGTCTACCGCAGAAAGCAATGGCAACCTACTGCGGGATAATCTTCTGTCCAGTCAGTCATGTCTCTTTCGAGACATGATTGCCCAAGCGTGTATCACGTATGGCACTTAACTGACTGAGTGAGTCCTTAATAGTGTTCTTTTTTTTTTCTCATAATCTGTTACACTCTATAATTCTTTTTACATCTGAGTGGCTTTATTGCGTTGCCTGGGGTGAAATGAAAAAAAATAGACAATATAACCAGTAGTGTGTTCAATATAGAATGAAAGTAAGTAAATTTGCAATACCAGGTACATGCATCTTGGTTTACTTTAATTTACTTTAATATGTTTACGCACATATAGACAAGGTACAGTAGGCAATATAGACAGAACCTATCCTACACATTTAAAAATCTACCATTCCTCTTTGCATTGAATATTGCTATTGCATTTGGTCTGGTGCTTTTGCTGTATGTTTATAGATTCCTGATAGTATACAAAGAATCTGCAATTTTATAGTTCTTGACCTAGCATCTTGGCTTCAGTTACTTTCCTATTATTGTAACATGACTTCACTGTGCCTTTTGTATAAATACTTTCTTGGTAATTGTCTGATGAATTTTCCTCTATGCTACCTGGATTTTATGAATTTAAGTGCTGTACTAGATTAGCAGTTAAATGCCATACGTGATACACACGTAGGCGATCATGTCTCGAAAGAGACATGTCTGACTGGGCAGAAGATTATCCTGCAGTAGGTTGCCATTGCTTTCTGCGGTAGACTGGTTGCCAGCCAAGGATATAGAACCCAATCTGTCCTGTTATTTAACCCTTAACTGGAAGGAATAGTCAGATTGATACTTTTCCCAAGGGTATTTGCGCATAAGTGAATGCAACGAATTCAACTGGAATTTGAACTCGGCTCCCCGAGTTGTCGTTAGAGGATATCCACTGCACCACAACACACATCCGACCAGAAAGCAATGGCAACCTGCTGTAGGATAACGTTCTGCCCAGTCAGTCATGATCGCCCCAAGCTTGTATCATGTATAGCACTTGACTGATTGACTAGATTAGCAGCAAGGTCTTATTAATGTACAGTTGAAATGGCTTTTATGTAGCCGTAAGTTTTATGCTAACATTTTTTTTTTTTATCACACTTCACATTTCTGAACCTCTCTTTTGGCTTCATACTTCTAAGTTAAGTTTGATCTTTAAAAATTTAAATGCAATCTCAATTGTTATATCATGATTTAATTCCTGTTTATTTATTGTTCTCTCCTTAATTATGTTTTCTTCTGCCCATATTATTATAAGTCCTATGCAATTTCTTCTCATGCTTGTGGAACTGTCTTCCGGGTTCTGGCTTTCACTCAACTTTGATCTTCAAAAATTTAAATGCAATGTCAACCATTGTCTTCTTAATTCCAGTTTTTTTATTGTTCTCTCTCTTTGTGTTTTTTCTTTCTTATACTCAGTAATCCTTTTCATCTTAGTGGCTTTATTGCCTTGCTTGGGGTGAAATAAAAAGAAAACAGGTCATGGGGAAGATATAACCTTAGCCATTAAGATTTGTTCCAGAGAGCAGGGTTCATATTGCACTTTCTTTCCCTCGTTTTCACCAATTGAACGGACAATTGTAGAAGGCAGCAAAATTGAACAAAAAATTTGCTTCTGATTTTCACCTGGAATTGTTAATCAAACTGGATACGAGTTCTGTAATATATTCTCACGCATGGTGCAGGAAAGAAGTAATATCGTTTTCTATAAAAATGTCTTTTAAGAATTTTTTTTAAAAATTCTGTTTCTTTAATTCTTGTTTTGTTGCTCTCTCTCTCCTATTTTTTTCTTTTCTTATTTTCAATAATCTCTTGCATCTTAGTGGCTTTATTGCCTTCCTTGGGATTAAATGATTAACCCCAAAACATTAAATGGTCATACACATACAGAGGTTCCACAATATATATATATATATAGTTTCCAGAAAGTGGTATATTGCAACAGTGAATCATATGAATAAACTGTATAATCTTGGTGTTAACATAGACTTGTATTCAAAGACACCATCATAAAAATGGTAAATATTATCACATCTTATACTTATTACTTCCAATGCATATTTAAACACATACAATTATTCTCATCTTTGTTTTTTCTTATCACAATGTTCTCCTGACTGTGTTATTTTTTCATTTTTTTTTTGTTTTATTGCTCACCCTGTCTCCATTGAGGCTAAGTCTCCACTACCCCAAAAAATAAACTTTTAACTCTTTCTTATTTTCATTCTGTGAAAAAACCAAATTTGGCACCAGTGAATCTGAAAATGGTATTATTGATATGTTTAGAAATATGCTCTTGATTAGAAGTTTTGCATCAAAATGAAGGTAAGCAAGAAAAAAGGACTAAATATCAAGACAGAATGCAATATATTAAAAACTAACAAAAGAGAATTGAACTATGACACAATATCAGTCCCCTTTATGACAGCGACTGCTGAACAATCTCTGTATAGATGAAGATGACTTGAAGCAAGGGGATATAGTAGATTGATCATGTGAGCAACAATGAAGTTCAACAGAAAATACAAAGAAAAAAGACTCTTGACTTCAAAGAAGTTAAAAAGATGGCTTGGAAAATTTGATACTCACAGGACTTAATTGAAGCTATTAGGGATTGATGAAAATAATATATAACCTGCCTAATGAACTAGAGTAAATTTATGGTGGAACAAGGTTTTTGAAATGTTTTTTATAATCTTACCCTCAAGCAAGGCAGGACCACCACTTGCATGCAGAGGGCTACAGTGAAAGAAAAACAAGGTACAGGGGATGTTGAAGAAAGAATAAAAGATGGATGGGACTCAAGGAGATAGAAGATAGCTACAATCTCCAAAAGTTTAAATGCAATGTCAACTGCTATTAGGGAAGCAAGTAAATGCAAGGGATTTTCACAAATGGGAAGTGTGACAAAAAAAACCCCAAAAAACTGTTAGATTAGAAGAGGTGATTACATTTAACTATTTCGATGGTAAAAGTGAGAGACTTTGAGGCTGGCCAGCCTAATAGTACATGTAAATACACGTTGACAGGTAACCAGGGAAAAAAAAGCTTGTAAATACTTGTACATAAGACAAAGGAAAGCCACACCATGTCTGTGAGAAAGTGACTGCCAAGTCTGGATTGATTTTAATGCAGATCCTTCTTTGGATTTTGTTGAGAATCTCGAGATGAATAGCAGTAACACCTGACCCAGTATGGCAACATTATTCAATGTACATATGAATGGTAAATTTATAAATGTACAAAATGGATTCTGACAAGAAAACCTTCCTAGCAAGACTGGATGTCATCATTCCATTTGAGGTTGTTTGAGTGGGTGAGGCCAATGAGGCATAGTGTGTTGCTCTCTAGGAGACGAGTGTCATTCATTCTGATGGTAGGAGAAATAACAAAAAGTCAAACTTTAGTAAGACTTACAACGGACAGAAAATTGTAGAGAGCCATGATTGCCAAGATCCTGAAAGGACACGGCAGATGGAAGAAGGCTTTCACTCCAATTCTGTGAATAGCAGGTTGCCTGAGGACAAGCTTCAGAAAGTCTTAGTGTTCTCACCTGTTGCTGTCAGTAGTTAACGAGTTATTCTGAAAACTGGTGAACTGTCAGAATCAGAAAATGAAAGCTACAAGTTAATTGGTTGACTTGATTGGTGAGCGACAAGCACTAAATCAGATATTGTTTTTGACACTTGTGATCTGAACGCTTCCTAGAAGAGACCCTTTATAAATAATCAGTGAAAATTGATTAAATTAATAAAAAGAATGAACCATGAATATGACTTTTTCATTGATAATAAAATTTAC
This sequence comes from Ascarosepion bandense, assembly GCA_037127315.1. NCBI lineage: Eukaryota > Metazoa > Mollusca > Cephalopoda > Sepiida > Sepiidae > Ascarosepion > Ascarosepion bandense. The sequence goes on from JBBBDQ010000972.1 coordinate 853,754, forward strand.
TTGGATGGTTACATTCTTGTTTAAAATAAATAAACAGTAGGTTCTGTCTGTCCAAACTCTTTATTTCAACCACTGGGGTATATTGCTCTTGTTCCATGAGCTTTGTTTTTGTTGTTATCTAATATTTTGGCAACTTTGCTCTTTGGCAAATTTCATAGTTTTTGTTATCACAATATTTTGGTCACTCTTTTCTTTGGCCTTCTTCAGGTGTCTGTCACTCAGAGTACCCTTCAAGCTTCCTGAAGAAGGCCAGAAAATATGGCAGTAAAGATAAGAACAATAGTCCAAACAATGTAAATAATACCTTATCTCAGAAGTATAGACAAAGAAGTAAATGTTTTTTTGTTTATTTAAAAACATTTTTCTATAATCTTTTCACTCCAAGCAAGACAGTACTTTCTCTGGTGAGCAGTGGGGGTTACAGTGAAAGTTAAGGGAATACAAAAAAAAAAATAAAACAACGATACAAGGTATGTTGAAAGAAGAGTAAGAGAGAGGTGGGAGTCAAAGAGATAGAAGATGGTAATTGATATTGCATTTAAACTTTCAGGGATTGTAGCTATCAGGGAAGCAAGTAGGTTGCCATCACTTTCTGCAGTAGAATGGTTGCCAGCCAAGGCTATAGAACCCAATCTGTCCTGCTATTTTACCCATAGCTGCTGGAGTGTAAAGTGACAGATTAATACCTTTGCTAAAGGTATTTGCACCTGAGTGAGTGCAATAAGCAGAAAGCTTGAGAGAAACTGCTAGAGATGAAGTGGCATTTACATTTGCTTATTTTGATGGTAAAAGGGTGAAACCTAGTTGCCAATCTAGTTGCACAAATTCATGAGGGTAGAACACTGGGATATGAAGTTTGTCAGAGCAGAAGCCATGAAAATATTTGTAGAAATGACAGATGGAAGCCACATTCTGTCGGGTAGAATGTGGTTGAAGGCGAGCTGCCAAATTGTGACTGACGTCATTGCAGATCCTGCATTGTATTTTATCAAGAACCCTGAGATTAACAGCAGGTGGGCCCGAACAGATATGGCAACAGTATTCAATGCACGGATAAATGGTAGCTTTATAAATGTAACTCAATCATATTGTTTTTAATAATGTATTTCTCATTAGACACCAACACAAACTTTTACCAAACAATCTGCACACTCACTGATCTATCCTGTGAAAAAAAACTTCCAAAGTATCTTTGAATTGCATTTATAAAGTAATAAAAAATTTTCGCTTTTAAAACATTAAATGCATGTTGCTAAACCTGTGTTATTGTACACATTCAGTGCACTGTATAATATCTGGCCACTTGTATTTGTTCATGTCTGTCTGCTAGAGCCAGTATGAAATATTTCTGTCTTTTGGATCCCATACATATGTGGATAGTGTAGTGTACACTATCCACATATTACACTGTGAAATATTTCACCAACAATAAGCTGGAAAATACTGAAAAAAAGCACCTGCCTCCAACAACATTACAAAAACAATGCCTACTTTGCTTACATGAAAAAGTAGCAATTATCTCTCATACCCGACAAAATAACTTACTAAACATAATATCAGAAATAATTTCCAAATGCAGACATGATAATAAATACCTATTATCACAATTTATACCAAACGGATAAAAAAAAAAAAGGAACTGCTGATGCCATAATCCTATCAATAATTCTCTCGTTCAAACTACCATCATAACAATTGCATTTATTGTTATCATTACACCACCATTACTAATCACTACTACTGCTTTACACTAACTATTTGCTACCACAACTGTTATTATCAAATATTACTATTACTGTATTAGTCCGCAATCATCATTAACGTGAATTACTCCTCTCTGCCGTAGTAAAATTAATGCCACTACACATAAATACTAACAAGCATTACAAATTAGAATTTCTACCATTTAAATATGTGCAACAACAAGAAACAAGCTAATAACTGACTTGAAAATAAAAAATAACAATACAGTCTTAAATAATTAAAAATAATGGCAATTTTTACCTATCATAGTTTCACACAGACCCCATGATACCTCCATATGTACGTACGAGAAATCAACAACTGTCCGTGCGTTGACATCGCTACACTATTTGAATACAACAACCGAATGCGTGCGTATATGCACAATGGTACACATATACATTTATATGCCAAGCCCCATACAGTTCGTATATATGTTTGTATGAGCCCTGGTGGGCAGGTGTGCGCTCGTGTGTGTGTGTGTCTTTGCACACGTCAATGGGTGTACAAATGTGTATATATGTCTGTGAGATGACAAATTTTCCTCCCACTTCCACAAAAATATACCAATATATGCAACCCTACATGTAGCCAATTTTTGAAAAAATTTAATCAGCTTGTCTGGCGATTGCAAGAGCGTGAAACCCAGGGTCACAAACTCACATCTATCTATATGAATATGTTGTCTTTATCACTGTTTATTGAGCGCTTTCAAATAATTACCACGAATATATAAATAATATAATATATATAACATACATATATATATATATATATATATACTTTTCACACACACATATATATATATATATATATAATTTGTCACTTAGCTGATTGATGTTCAGAAACTTTCACTCTACAGTTTTATAGATTAACTTTTTGTAACATTTCAGTTTACTCTTTAGGAGGCTTCAGCCATCATTCTAATGTTTCGTTATCTTTATGGTAATTTTGATGTATTTATGTGCAAGTTGGGATGCTCTCATTATTGTTGTTAGGTTGATTCTTTTTCTTTATGAGTGTGTATGTTTATATATATGTCATATATATATATATATATATATATATATATTTTTTTTTTTTTTTAATACTTAGTTTTTGGTCCTAATAGGGTTAGGTTAGACCAATGCACATTTGTATTAAAAAGTGTTCAATACAATTATATTGTAGAACTTTTGATTATTTTTCATTTTTAAATGAGTTATTTTGCTACCTTGGTTTCTACCATGAGTGGTGTCTTCTGGCAATTTTTAATAATTTATAAAAAAATTATTAATATTATTTAAAAGTTATTAAAAATCACCTGAAGACACCACTCATGGTAGAAACCAAGGTAGCGAAATAACTCTTTTACAAATGAAATATATATATATATATATATATATATATATATATATATATATATATATATATAAAATCAGTCATTTAAGTGCCATAGGTGATACACACTTGGATGATGATGTTTCGAAAGAGATATGACTGACTGGACAGAAGAATTCCTCGCAGTAGGTTGCCATCATTTTCTGCAGTAGATTGGTTGCCAGTCAAGGCTATAGAACCCAATATGTCCTGCTATTTTACCCATAGCTTGCTGCTAATAGTATTTGCATCTGAGTGAGTGCAATGAATTCAACTTGAATCCAAACTTGGTTATCTAATTTCTCATTCTGTGGCTATATCCACTCTATAAATAAATCTACCATCCGCCCGTGTATGGAATACTGCTGCCACATCTGGTCGTGTGCTCCTGCTATTTTCCTCAGGGTTTTTGACAAAATACAATGGAGAATCTGTAACGTGATCGATACTGACTTGGCAGATTGGCTGCAGTCACTCTCTCACTGGCATGATGTGGCTTCCCTGTGCCTCTTCTATAAATACTTTCACGGCTTCTGCTGCGATGAACTTAGATCACTGGTGCTCCCTAGGTACGAATTTGCATGAGATGCTAAATTAGCAACTAACTCCCACCCTTTTACAGTGAAACCAATAAAATGTAACTGCAATTTCTACTCCAACAGATTCTTTTCTTGTACTTCCTGCCTGTGAAATTCCCTTCCACTTACTTGCTTCCCCAACAGCTACAATCTCCAGAAGTTTAAATGTAAGGTCAATAGACACCTCCTAACACACTAACTCACACCCATTCTCTCAAACCCTCTTCCCATGTACATCCTTCTGACATTTCCTATATCTAACCATTCTCTCATCACCTTCCCCTATGTAACCCCCTGTGCAGTGCACAATAGTGGCAGTGGAATGCCTTGCTTGGGGTGAAATGATTTATATATAAAAAAAAAAATGTCAGTAATTCCTCTTTTATGCATCTTTCATTAAAAATGACATGATCCTTGGCTGAGTCCAGCCAACCTTCCTGAACTTTGGTTGATTCTGCCCATTTTGTGTTGTTGATCTCGAATTAGTCAAAGCAAGATTGCTTGTTGTCACTTGACAAGGTTAGCCCAGACATGTGAGGGATTGGTATATAATGAAAACCTGATTTAAGACTGCAACAACACAGTGTAGATTTATATATATATTTGAATAAATACAAAATTTACAAGTAAGTCAAAGCTGGTGACACTAAACAGATGGCTAACATTTTAAAACTACTTCAGTAACAAAGTTTTCTGAGTTGGGGTTGACTCAGTCGTCTTTTAGCAGCACTTCCTTTTCAGTCCAACCATTTTATGAAAACTGCCATTTAAATCAATTCCTCCAACTCATCTCTTTCTACCTTCTTATTCCAACCACAGGGCCCAAACTAACTAATTAAGTTTTGAACCCTGGTTTTATTAAACAAGCACCATAACCTGGCTGGTAAAGTTAGATATTGGGTTTCTATTTCCCCCTCCTTATATATATGACTTACGATCTTGACATGTCATTTAACATTTCAACTTCCAGAGGAAAGGGAGAAAAACCCACTCCCTGTTATTGTCTGCCTGTTTTTCTCTACTGTTTTGGTAACCATTACACAGGAAATCCTCAAGGCTGTATTTTGACCTAGAGTCACATATCATCAAAACCCATTTGACAATATTTTGACTATATTTTGACCATTTGACAATATTTTTGACTAACTTTGTCCTTTCAGGACGTAGGCACTCATGGCCTTCCACGTCTCCTTATCCCTGGTGGCTCTTATCAAGCTTTCTCCTGTTACACCATGCAACCTTTGTTCTGTGATCCACTAGCTCAAGCCCGTAAGTCTAGAATATAAATGTGTAGAAACTAGCATGACCACAAAATGAGGGATCAGTTTATATATTGTTTATAATATAGGATTGATCCCCCATTTTATACCTACATTATAATTTCTTATAAACAGTTGGCATATATATTCTTCTTCTATGTGCCCTGTCCTTTCAGGACGCAGGCAATCATGGCCTTCCACGTCTCCTTATCCCTGGCGGCTCTTAGCATGCTTTCTCCTGTAACGTCTCTCATCCCCCGTTCTGTCATCCACCTGCTCAGGCCCTTTAAATATGTTATCCGCTGCTTTCCCTCTGTCTCTCTATCTGGCCTATTAGTATCAGGTTCTCCAAGCCCTCCTTCCTCATTGCATGTCCCAGGAACTTTATTTGTCTTTTCCTGATGCTCAATATTAATTTCCTTTGTGTTTCCATCATTTTAACTAGCTTTGATAAATTCCCTTACTTCTCTCAACAAAAGAATTTTGCACTTGGTTAATTCTGAATCTGTATTTTCCACTTAACATTTTGGCTACTTTCCCCAACAGAAATAATTGTTTTCTCCAATTTTAGAGAAATCTTTTCTCATCTTGAAAAATCACTTAAAATTAATACCAGCCATCTGAAAATAGGGTTTCAGACAGACATGGTGCTGTAGTTAAATTTTTAAATAATTTATCATGTGATATATATATATATATATATATATATATATGTATGTATTTTCTTTTTTGTAGGTAAATTGTATAAAAATTTTTCAAATGTTTTATTTATCCAAGTGCTTTCAGCTATATAAATTTTATTTGCTTTCAACTAAATATACAGATTGTTTTATATATCTACCTAGAGTATAGGAATATTTTATTTTCCAAACACAGCACATTGTGGGTGCATTCATCGTTGCTATTATTGAGTGTTGGCTTTGTCTTTTTTTGGGAATAATGTTTCCATTATTTTTAGCTTTTCTTTTTAAACATGTGGATGATGCTATTATATTTATGTAATTATTGGATATGTTACGGATAGGGCTTGGTTGGTCCCTATATTTATTTAAACGAGACCTAATATAGCTGTGGTCAGAGAGATACAAAGTGAGTTTTCTTGTTAAACATGTAGTATATATAATACAAATATAAAGTTTGTTACTTAGCTAATTAATGTTGCCTTCAGCATCCTGACATCAAAGTTTCATAGATCTACCCTTCATCAATCACTTCATCCACTGGTCAGGGAGCGTCAGCAAGTAATGAGATTTACCATTATATATATAATTTTTATTTTTGTTTCTTGTGAGAACATGACTGAACAAAATTTGTTGTTCTTATACAATTCAACGCATCAGAATAGATGTTCTGATATAATGGATATTGACTTAGAAGAGCAATTGGAGAAGAGTTTTTTTTTCTTTTTTTTTTTTTTATCATCATATTGCCCCAAGCAAGGCATTTTACTGCCACTGTTGTGCAGGGTGTTATATAGGAGGAAAGTTATGAGAAAGAGTGACAGTTTATAGGGGGTGTCAGGAAGTGGGTAAGAGAAGGATGAGAATACTGTAAAGAGTGGAGTGGACAAAAAAAGGAGCATGCGAGAGAGGATGCAAGTTAGTGAGATAGAAGATGACTATTGACTTTACGTTTAAATTCTTGAAGATTGTAGCTGTTGAGGAAACAAGTAAACAGAAGGGAATTTCACAGGCAAAAAGTGCAAGAAAAGAAGCTGGAGTAGAATTTGCACTTACATTTTATTGGTTTCACAGTAAAAGAGTAGGACCTAGTTGCTAATCTTGTTGCTCGAGTAAATTCATATATAGAGGACACCAGAGAGCTAAGTTCATCTGAGCAGAAGCTATGAAAGTATTTGTAGAAGAGACACAGGGAAGCCACATTGTGCCCGTGAGAAAGTGACTGTATCTGAGCTGTCAAGTCGGGATCAATCACATTACAGATTCTCTGTTGGATTTTGTCAAGGACCCCTAGGTGGATAGCAGGAGCACCTGACCAGATATTCAATGCATGGGTAGATGGTAGATTTATACATGTGCAGGATTGTTTCAGACGGGAAAAACTTCCTGGCCCTACACAGAGAACCAAGCTTCTTAGCAGTTGAAATTCCAGTTGAATTTGTTGCTTTCACTTTGTGCAACTACCCTTGGGGAAGGTATTAATCCATTTCTTCTCTCTCCAGCTATTGGTTGAATAGCAGGATAGATTAGGTTTGAAAGTTTTGCTTGGCAACCAGTCTACTGTAGAAATGAATGAAAACTTACTGTAGGAAAATCTTTTGCTCAGTCACTCATTGATCAAAAGAGACATGATCGCCCAAGCATGTATCACATATGGCACTTAACTGACTGGAAACATGACAAAAGCTTTTGCTGGGCATAAAGTGGGGGATCGGTTTTCTATTATTATGAAGTAATAAACTGATCCTCATTACTTATTTATATAATAATGATATCTCCCGAAAAGAAAGACAGTGTAAATAGATCAGTTGAAAAATAGTACTTGACACCAGGAATACAGTATAACAGATTTATTGTACTATGATGCAATTAACAAAAATACACATTTAGGCAAGCAACAGGTTGGAGCGGAATAGACTATCAAATAGTGAATACCTTCATCTAAGACCTTTTTCAGTTGAAGAATGGTACTCAACACCAGATATAGAAATACAGATTTATTGTACTAAGGTACAATTAACAAAAATACACATTTAGGCAAGCAACGGGTTGGAGCAGAATAGACTATTGAATAGCGAATGCCTTTGCCTAAGACCTTTTTCGGTTGAAGAATGGTACTCAACACCAGATATAGAAATACAGATTTATTGTACTAAGGTACAATTAACAAAAATAGATACATAGACAAGCCATGGGTTGGAGCGGAATAGACTATCAAATAGTGAATGCCTTCGCCTAAGACCTTCCTTCTTTGTACTGCTTGTTACCGTCTTTTATCAGGTAGAGCATTCTATTCTCGGGGGATGGCAGGATGTTCCACTACAACATAATATGATATAATCTATCTTTTTTCCCTCCAGCTATGGGTTGAATAGCAGGACAAATTGGGTTCTATAGCCTTGGTTGGCAACCAGTCTACCGCAGAAGGTAATGACAATCTACCGTGGGAAAATCTTCTGCCTCGTTAGTTATAGGTTGAAAGAAACATGATTGCCCATGTGTGTATCACATATGGCAGTTAACCAACTGACCCTCAGAAAGAAGAATAATGGGAGGTTCTTCTTCTTTATGTACTGTGTCCTTTAAAGCTGTATGCAGTCATGGACCTCTACATCATCCTATCCCTTGTCACTGAACACTTTTCTTCTTCATACCTCTCCCAAATTCTGCTTCGCCATCCATTTGCTCAATCCCATCAAGTATGACACATATTGCTTTCCCCTGTCTCTCTTCCATTCTATCTGTTCTGTGAGTATTAGATTCTCCAAACCCTCCCTCTTCATTATGTGTCCCAGAAATTTCAGCTATTTCTTTTTGATGTTAAGAATAAATTTCCTTTTTGTTTCCATTGTCTCCAAAATCTTATTGTTGCTCACAGGTTTCACCTATGGTATCCTTCTGTAGTATCACATTTCTGTTGCTTCGAGTTTCTCCTTCATATTTGAGGAGATTGTCTAGCATTCACGGCCATACAGGAGGATAGATATCACTTGACAGTTCAATACTCATTTTTTCGTTTCCAATGAAATGATTCTCTTTCTCAATACTCTGCTTAACATTTGAAATGAATCCTTTAAAAAAATTAGCAAAAATTACATATATTCATGTCTGAATACAGTGAAGGAAAACTTATTCACTAAACAGATATTTTTTAAATGTTTGAGATTTTTATCAGGTAACCGAATCATGAGAAATTAAATGTTAATGCTTGATCCCAAAGAATTTTTAAAAATTTGTTAGTAACACTTGTATAGAAAGACTGACCAACCTTCTCTACATTTATTTACAAACATGGTCTCTTCCATCCACTATGAGAAGAATATCTGCTCATGGAATGGGCAAAAAGTGGGTCTTATTTTTCAGATGTATGTATGTTGCACTGAACTCTTCCCAATTCTGATGTGATTAAATCCTTTTTTGCTCGGCCTTTTGTTTGCAGGGTTTTTCTTCATCTCACTAACCAGCAACTATGAGCATTATATGAAGTTTATAATAAGCACAAAAAATAATAAAAATTTAGTAACAATCAAGGAGCAGAAAGCTTTTCCTTTCCCAGCCCTCCCAAATTTTGATGACACGACAGCACATAGGCCATACCAACATTATTTACTACAGGGCACAGAATCCCCAATATGCACTACATGCTAAGAGAAATTTACAGTGAAACTTATACTGTTAGTACGTAGATTTTGATCTAGTGTGAACAAAATATTACCAAGTGAGTAATTTAAGTAAACTTTTTGTGAAAATAAAACCATCCAAGATGGTAAATTTCCTAAAAGAAGTTAGATTGTACTTAAAAACATAAGTAATTGGAAAATGGTTCAAATATATATGAAAGCATGCACACTTTGTTTACCAAACTATCGGCCTGAATTTATTTCAAAATTTTGTTGGCATTAAATGATCCATTGAGGTTGAAATGGCATAAACCAACCATATCATTTCACCCCTGCAATCCGATAAATTATTATTAATAAGTTTTTAAAAGCATAATTCATAGCCAAAAACTGTCTGAAATGTTTGCTTTTTTTTTTTTTTTTTTCCTTCAAATAAAAAAATCTAGAATGAATGGGGATGTTTCTTTCCGTGACAATTTTTTAGTTTCGTGCATTAGATAATTTTGGAATATAAAAAGACAAAATAATTTCTTACTAAAATGATTTTCTTTTTATAAATCCTTCAAAATTTAATAATGCAAGATTATTTTTCTTCGGACATTCACGGCTTGTTTGTATGACTATTAAGACAGTTTGAATAATTATCAAAGGCTGACAGATAATTTTTGTAATTATGTCTGTTCTGACAACCAATACAATGGAACGAGGAAATGACTATATTCAACTGTCATCACCTATCATATTATGTTAAATAAGGAAATCTCTTTCTCTCTCATTCTCTCCTTTCCCTCTCTCTTTCCATATATATAAGAAAAATTAAGGCAGACACATTATTTCATGGTAAATCAGAAGTGTAGGCCTATTTAAGGTGAACTATCATCAGCTTCCGTCTTTATTTTACAAAGAATTTTACATGAATCCATGTATATATATATATATATATATATATATATATATATATACACACACACACACACACACACACACACACACAGAGGGTGCAATGGATAAATTGTCGTACAAATCACGACAAAATTATGATAACACTGATGTCTCATTTTAACAGGTATATTTACCAAAATTACACAAAAATATCTTGAAATACTAAAGAGCGAATTTATTTTATAAAATCGCCATTGGCTTCAACCATGACCTCCAAACGACTTTGAAATCTCCTACATTTTTTCCTTTGTTTCAGTTGGTGAATTCTGCCATAACAGTTGCCTTCAGTTCATCTTTGGTTTTTCAGTGAGTTTTGTTGTTCTCTCACTCAACTACCCCTCATTGCCAAAAATAATAAACTGTTTAAGATTAAGCCGATACTTAAAGAATGGACACCTGGAGTCAGAAAATCATGCAAAGAAGAAGTGGTTATTTTCTGCATTCATACACACACACTTGACCCATCCCTTCTTGTCGGAAAAAGGACTCACTGGTGTGCACAGCATGCAAGGAGTCCTATACTATGAAGCACTTCCTACTGGATTGTAGCGATCTTTCCTATATCTGCCAAACTTACTACAATATCAACAGTCTGAAAGAACTGTTTGCAAAAACAAACCCCGATACTATTATAGCCTTTCTGAAAAAAGTAAATCTATACAAGAAAATATAACACTAACCAAACCCAAAGATACATATGACGCAAAGAGCAAGATTTAATGCAATGAATGTTTTAAAGTAACTTGACCCAAACCAATGGATAATTTAAGAAAAAATGATTTGATCCAACGAATGTTTCAAAGAAATAATCTTGGGATAATGGACTAAAAAAGATGTGATACAACAAATGATTTGGCATTAAATGACCCACAGAGGTCGATATGCCATAAAACCCAACCAACCAACTACCCCTCAGACAATAATGAAGTGGGTTGCAGTCTGGGGAGTTTGATAGCCAGATGTCAGGGGTGATCTGGTCGCAGAAATTATCTGACAACCACAAGTGGATTTTTCTGCTTGTGTAGCATGATGCAGGGTCTGGTTGCCAGACATAGGGTTTTCCAGCAGTTACCCTCTTGACCCAGGGCAGTGCTACCTCATTAAGTCACTTGATACAGACCTCTGGGGTGAATCTGAGGCATTCACCAACAAAATTGGTAGTTATTTTCTTACAAAAGAATTAGTGAGTTTTTCAAGTTTCAGTACCTTAGTAATCACCATTAGACTCCTCTAACTCTTTCTGAATCCTCTGCACTGTCCTCAAATGCCCCCCAAACTCTGAAATGTTCATATTGGAGCTTCTGGCATAAATGCTAAGCAGTTCATACCATTTCCAAACTTATGGCAATGTGAATTGCATCATAGTGCCCTTTTCTCACAGTCAGTCCCAAACTGACCCTATTAAAATGTGCAGCCAATGAAATCTAAAATAAACAATGCATATATCTGAAATTAAGTATATAAAATGGCAACAATTTACTCCATCTCACCCTGTAAATATCAATGTAGACTTGATCTCTGTGTGTGTATGTATATATATATATATATATGCTATTGTGCAAAATTATTAGGACAAGTAATATTTTATCTTTTATAAAGCATATTGACAGAAAATAAACAATTTAAAGTAATTTTATTTGATTTACTCAATAAATGATTTTATAAGAAAAAAATACTTGTTCCAAAATAAATTTAATATTTAGTATAAAATAGCCTTTTGCTTTGAAATAATAAAATAATTGCGACAATTTGCCAATCGCACCTAGTATATATATATATATATATATATATATATATATAGTACTATGCAAAAGTATTAGGATAAAAACTTTATCTTTTATGAGGCATATTGACAGAAAATAATTTAATTAAAGTAATTTTATTTGATTTACTCGACAAATGCTTCAACAAGGAAAAACATACTTGTTAAAAATTAAATTTAATACTTAATATAATAGCCTTTTGCTTTGATCACAGCCTTCATTCTGTCAGGCATTGACATCACAAGCTTCTTGAATGTATCTAATAGTATCTTTTGCTAAGCAGCTTGTATTTTTTCCTAAAGTGTGTCTTGCAAGGAACATAAGATCTGTCAATGTTTTTATGCAAAATATCCCATAGATGTTCAATAGGATTGAAATCAGGGCTTTTTGAGGGTCAATTTAAATTCCACAGCTTTCTTCTTCCTTTTTATTAAATAATTCTTACAAAGGTTTGGCTTTTCACCCTGTATTTGAATTTCAGTGAGGTTTTTAGGAAAATCACACTTGTCCTAATACTTTTGCACATTACTGTGTGTGTGTGTATATATATATATATATATATATATATAATTGTTTAGTTCATAATAAGATTCAGTGCACATTTGTATTAAAAGGAGTTCAATACAATTATATTCTAGAACGTCAATGCAATTATATTGTAGTTAAAAAGTTAGAACCCAGGTCACATAATAACTCATTTACAAATGGAAAATATATATATATATATATATATATATAATTGTTTAGTTCATGTTTATATTCAGTGCACATTTGTATTAAAAGGAGTTCAATACAATTATATTCTAGAACGTCAATGCAATTATATTGTAGTTAAAAAGTGTTAGAAACCCAGGTCACATAATAACTTTATTTACAAATGGAAAATATATATATATATATATATATATATATATAATTGTTTAGTTCATAATAAGACCAGTGCACATTTGTATTAAAAGGAGTTCAATACAATTATATTCTAGAACGTCAATGCAATTATATTGTAGTTAAAAAGTGTTAGAAACCCAGGTCACATAATAACTCATTTACAAATGGAAAATATATATATATATATATATATATATATATATATAATTGTTTAGTTCATAATAAGACCAGTGCACATTTGTATGTCAGAGTTCAATACAATTATATTTCTAGAACGTCAATGCAATTATATTGTAGTTAAAAAGTGTTAGAAACCCAGGTCACATAATAACTCATTTACAAATGGAAAATATATATATATATATATATATATATATAATTGTTTAGTTCATAATAAGACCAGTGCACATTTGTATTAAAAGGAGTTCAATACAATTATATTCTAGAACGTCAATGCAATTATATTGTAGTTAAAAAGTGTTAGAAACCCAGGTCACATAATAACTCATTTACAAATGGAAAATATATATATATATATATATATATATATAATTGTTTAGTTCATAATAAGACCAGTGCACATTTGTATTAAAAGGAGTTCAATACAATTATATTCTAGAACGTCAATGCAATATATTGTAGTTAAAAAGTGTTAGAAACCCAGGTCACATAATAACTCATTTACAAATGGAAATATATATATATATATATATATATATATATATATATATATAATTGTTTAGTTCATAATAAGACCAGTGCACATTTGTATTAAAAGGAGTTCAATACAATTATATTCTAGAACGTCAATGCAATTATATTAAAGCAAAGTGTTAGAAACCCAGGTCACATAATAACTCATTTACAAATGGAAAATATATATATATATATATATATATATAATTGTTTAGTTCATAATAAGACCAGTGCACATTTGTATTAAAAGGAGTTCAATACAATTATATTCTAGAACGTCAATGCAATTATATTGTAGTTAAAAAGTGTTAGAAACCCAGGTCACATAATAACTCATTAATAAAATGGGTGGGTTATATATATATATATATATATATATATATATATATATATATAATTGTTTAGTTCATAATAAGACCAGTGCACATTTGTATTAAAAGGAGTTCAATACAATTATATTCTAGAACGTCAATGCAATTATATTGTAGTTAAAAAGTGTTAGAAACCCAGGTCACATAATAACTCATTTACAAATGGAAAATATATATATATATATATATATATATATATAATTGTTTAACCATAATAAGACCAGTGCACATTTGTATTAAAAGGAGTTCAATACAATTATATTCTAGAACGTCAATGCAATTATATTGTAGTTAAAAAGTTAGAAACCCAGGCTGCTACATAATAACTCATTTACAAATGGAAAATATATATATATATATATATATATATATATAATTGTTTAGTTCATAATAAGACCAGTGCACATTTGTATTAAAAGGAGTTCAATACAATTATATTCTAGAACGTCAATGCAATTATATTGTAGTTAAAAAGTGTTAGAAACCCAGGTCACATAATAACTCATTTACAAATGGAAAATATATATATATATATATATATATATATATATATATATATATAATTGTTTAGTTCATAATAAGACCAGTGCACATTTGTATTAAAAAGGAGTTCAATACAATTATATTCTAGAACGTCAATGCAATTATATTGTAGTTAAAAAGTGTTAGAAACCCAGGTCACATAATAACCAGTCAGCAAATGAAAATATATATATATATATATATATATATATATATAATTGTTTAGTTCATAATAAGACCAGTGCACATTTGTATTAAAAGGAGTTCAATACAATTATATTCTAGAACGTCAATGCAATTATATTGTAGTTAAAAAGTGTTAGAAACCCAGGTCACATAATAACTCATTTACAAATGGAAAAATATATATATATATATATATATATATATAATTGTTTAGTTCATAATAAGACCAGTGCACATTTGTATTAAAAGGAGTTCAATACAATTATATTCTAGAACGTCAATGCAATTATATTGTAGTTAAAAAGTGTTAGAAACCCAGGTCACATAATAACTCATTTACAAATGGAAAATATATATATATATATATATATATATATAATTGTTTAGTTCATAATAAGACCAGTGCACATTTGTATTAAAAAAGGAGTCTAATACAATTATATTCTAGAACGTCAATGCAATTATATTGTAGTTAAAAAGTGTTAGAAACCCAGGTCACATAATAACTCATTTACAAATGGAAAATATATATATATATATATATATATATATATAATTGTTTAGTTCATAATAAGACCAGTGCACATTTGTATTAAAAGGAGTTCAATACAATTATATTCTAGAACGTCAATGCAATTATATTGTAGTTAAAAATGTTAGAAACCCAGGTCACATAATAATAACTCATTTACAAATGGAAAATATATATATATATATATATATATATATATAATTGTTTAGTTCATAATAAGACCAGTGCACATTTGTATTAAAAGGAGTTCAATACAATTATATTCTAGAACGTCAATGCAATTATATTGTAGTTAAAAAGTGTTAGAAACCCAGGTCACATAATAACTCATTTACAAAATGGAAAATATATATATATATATATATATATATATATAATTGTTTAGTTCATAATAAGACCAGTGCACATTTGTATTAAAAGGAGTTCAATACAATTATATTCTAGAACGTCAATGCAATTATATTGCAGTTAAAAAGTGTTAGAAACCCAGGTCACATAATAACTCATTTACAAATGGAAAATATATATATATATATATATATATATATATAATTGTTTAGTTCATAATAAGACCAGTGCACATTTGTATTAAAAGGAGTTCAATACAATTATATTCTTCTAGAACGTCAATGCAATTATATTTTTGTAGTTAAAAAAGTGTTAGAAACCCAGGTCACATAATAACTCATTTACAAATGGAAAATATATATATATATATATATAATTGTTTAGTTCATAATAAGACCAGTGCACATTTGTATTAAAAGGAGTTCAATACAATTATATTCTTAGAACGTCAATGCAATTATATTGTAGTTAAAAAGTGTTAGAAACCCAGGTCACATAATAACTCATTTACAAAATGGAAAATATATATATATATATATATATATATATATAATTGTTTAGTTCATAATAAGACCAGTGCACATTTGTATTAAAAGGAGTTCAATACAATTATATCTTGTAATGCAATGCAATTATATTTGTAGTTAAAAAGTGTTAGAAACCCAGGTCACATAATAACTCATTTACAAATGGAAAATATATATATATATATATATATATATATATAATTGTTTAGTTCATAATAAGACCAGTGCACATTTGTATTAAAAAGGAGTTCAATACAATTATATTCTAGAACGTCAATGCAATTATATTGTAGTTAAAAAAGTGTTAGAACTCCAGGTCACATAATAACTCATTTACAATGGAAAATATATATATATATATATATAATTGTTTAGTTCATATTGACCAGTGCACATTTGTATTAAAAGGAGTTCAATACAATTATATTCTAGAACGTCAATGCAATTATATTGTAGTTAAAAAGTGTTAGAAACCCAGGTCACATAATAACTCATTTACAAATGGAAAATATATATATATATATATATAATTGTTTAGTTCATAATAAGACCAGTGCACATTTAGTCAAAAGGAGTTCAATACAATTATATTCTAGAACGTCAATGCAATTATATTGTAGTTAAAAAGTGTTAGAAACCCAGGTCACATAATAACTCATTTTACAAATGGAAATATATATATATATATATATAATTGTTTAGTTCATAATAAGACCAGTGCACATTTGTATTAAAAGGAGTTCAATACAATTATATTCTAGAACGTCAATGCAATTATATTGTAGTTAAAAGTAATAGAAACTCCAGGTCACATAATAACTCATTTACAAATGGAAATATATATATATATATATATATATAATTGTTTAGTTCATAATAAGACTCAGTGCACATTTGTATTAAAAGGAGTTCAATACAATTATATTCTAGAACGCTAATGCAATTATATTGTAGTTAAAAAGTGTTAGAAACCCAGGTCACATAATAACTCATTTACAAATGGAAAATATATATATATATATATATATATATATAATTGTTTAGTTCATAATAAGACTATAATATTTGTATTAAAAGGAGTTCAATACAATTATATTCTAGAACGTCAATGCAATTATAATAAAGTTAAAAAGTGTTAGAAACCCAGGTCACATAATAACTCATTTACAAATGGAAAATATATATATATATATATATATAATTGTTTAGTTCATAATAAGGACTATGCACATTTGTATTAAAAGGAGTTCAATACAATTATATTCTAGAACGTCAATGCAATTACATTGCAGTTAAAAGTGTTAGAAACCCAGGTCACATAATAACTCATTTACAAATGGAAAATATATATATATATATATATATATATATATAATTGTTTAGTTCATAATAAGACCAGTGCACATTTGTATTAAAAGGAGTCTAATACAATTATATTCTAGAACGTCAATGCAATTATATTGTAGTTAAAAGTGTTAGAAACCCAGGTCACATAATAACTCATTTACAAATGGAAAATATATATATATATATATATATATATATATATATATATAATTGTTTAGTTCATAATAAGTATCCAGTGCACATTTGTATTAAAAGGAGTTCAATACAATTATATTCTAGAACGTCAATGCAATTATATTGTAGTTAAAAAGTGTTAGAAACCCAGGTCACATAATAACTCATTTACAAATGGAAAATATATATATATATATATATATAATTGTTTAGTTCATAATAAGACCAGTGCACATTTGTATTAAAAGGAGTTCAATACAATTATATTCTCTAGAACGTCAATGCAATTATATTGTAGTTAAAAAGTGTTAGAAACCCAGGTCACATAATAACTCATTTACAAATGGAAAATATATATATATATATATATATATATATATATATATATAATTGTTTAGTTCATATACATTCAGTGCACATTTGTATTAAAAGGAGTTCAATACAATTATATTCTAGAACGTCAATGCAATTATATTGTAGTTAAAAAGTGTTAGAAACCCAGGTCACATAATAACTCATTTACAAATGGAAAATATATATATATATATATATATATATATATATATATAATTGTTTAGTTCATAATAAGACCAGTGCACATTTGTATTAAAAGGAGTTCAATACAATTATATTCTAGAACGTCAATGCAATTATATTGTAGTTAAAAAGGTTAGAAACCCAGGTCACATAATAACTCATTTACAAATGGAAAATATATATATATATATATATATATATATAATTGTTTAGTTCATAATAAGACCAGTGCACATTTGTATTAAAAGGAGTTCAATACAATTATATTCTAGAACGTCAATGCAATTATATTGTAGTTAAAAAGTGTTAGAAACCCAGGTCACATAATAACTCATTTACAAATGGAAAATATATATATATATATATATAATTGTTTAGTTCATAATAAGACCAGTGCACATTTGTATTAAAAAGGAGTTCAATACAATTATATTCTAGAACGTCAATGCAATTATATTGTAGTTAAAAAGTGTTAGAAACCCAGGTCACATAATAACTCATTTACAAATGGAAAATATATATATATATATATATAATTGTTTAGTTCATAATAAGACCAGTGCACATTTGTATTAAAAGGAGTTCAATACAATTATATTCTAGAACGTCAATGCAATTATATTGTAGTTAAAAGTGTTAGAAACCCAGGTCACATAATAACTCATTTACAAATGGAAAAATATATATATATATATATATAATTGTTTAGTTCATAATAAGACCAGTGCACATTTGTATTAAAAGGAGTTCAATACAATTATATTCTAGAACGTCAATGCAATTATATTGCTAAAAAGTGTTAGAAACCCAGGTCACATAATAACTCATTTACAAATGGAAAATATATATATATATATATAATTGTTTAGTTCATAATAAGACCAGTGCACATTTGTATTAAAAGGAGTTCAATACAATTATATTCTTAGAACGTCAATGCAATTATATTGTAGTTAAAAAGTGTTAGAAACCCAGGTCACATAATAACTCATTTACAAATGGAAAATATATATATATATATATATATATATATATATAATTGTTTAGTTCATAATACATTCAGTGCACATTTGTATTAAAAGGAGTTCAATACAATTATATTCTAGAACGCTGCCAATGCAATTATATTGTAAGCAAAGTGTTAGAAACCCAGGTCACATAATAACTCATTTACAAATGAAAATATATATATATATATATATATATATATATAATTGTTTAGTTCATAATAAGACTATGCACATTTGTATTAAAAGGAGTTCAATACAATTATATTCTAGAACGTCAATGCAATTATATTGTAGTTAAAAAGTGTTAGAAACCCAGGTCACATAATAATCATTTATTTAAATGGAAAATATATATATATATATATATATATATATATATATAATTGTTTAGTTCATAATAAGACCAGTGCACATTTGTATTAAAAGGAGTTCAATACAATTATATTCTAGGAACGTCAATGCAATTATATTGTAGTTAAAAAGTGTTAGAAACCCAGGTCACATAATAACTCATTTACAAATGGAAAATATATATATATATATATATATATATATAATTGTTTAGTTCATAATAAGACCAGTGCACATTTGTATTAAAAAGGAGTTCAATACAATTATATTCTAGAACGTCAATGCAATTATATTGTAGTTAAAAAGTGTTAGAAACCCAGGTCACATAATAACTCATTTACAAATGGAAAATATATATATATATATATATATATATATATAATTGTTTAGTTCATAATAAGACCAGTAATATTTGTATTAAAAGGAGTTCAATACAATTATATTCTAGAACGTCAATGCAATTATATTGTAGTTAAAAAAGTGTTAGAAACCCAGGTCACATAATAACTCATTTACAAAATGGAAAAATATATATATATATATATATATATATATATATATAATTGTTTAGTTCATATAATAAGACCAGTGCACATTTGTATTAAAAGGAGTTCAATACAATTATATTCTAGAACGTCAATGCAATTATATTGTAAAGTTAAAAAGTGTTAGAAACCCAGGTCACATAATAACTCATTTACAAATGGAAATATATATATATATATATATATATATATATATATATATATATATATAATTGTTTAGTTCATAATAAGACCAGTGCACATTTGTATTAAAAGGAGTTCAATACAATTATATTCTAGAACGTCAATGCAATTATATTGTAGTTAAAAAGTGTTAGAAACCCAGGTCACATAATAACTCATTTAAGCAATGGAAAATATATATATATATATATATATATATATATATATATATATATATATAATTGTTTAGTTCATAATAAGACCAGTGCACATTTGTATTAAAAGGAGTTCAATACAATTATATTCTAGAACGTCAATGCAATTATATTGTAGTTAAAAAGTGTTAGAAACCCAGGTCACATAATAACTCTCATTTACAAATGGAAAATATATATATATATATATATATATATATATATATATATATATATATATATAATTGTTTAGTTCATAATAAGACCAGTGCACATTTGTATTAAAAGGAGTTCAATACAATTATATTCTAGAACGTCAATGCAATTATATTGTAGTTAAAAAGTGTTAGAAACCCAGGTCA
This sequence comes from Ascarosepion bandense, assembly GCA_037127315.1. Taxonomy (NCBI): domain Eukaryota; kingdom Metazoa; phylum Mollusca; class Cephalopoda; order Sepiida; family Sepiidae; genus Ascarosepion; species Ascarosepion bandense. The sequence continues at coordinate 874,450 of JBBBDQ010000972.1, forward strand.
TAATAACTCATTTTTACAAATGGGAAAATATATATATATATATATATATATATATATATAATTGTTTAGTTCATAATAAGACCAGTGCACATTTGTATTAAAAGGAGTTCAATACAATTATATTCTAGAACGTCAATGCAATTGTTACGTAAAAGTGTTAGAAACCCAGGTCACATAATAACTCATTTACAAATGGAAAATATATATATATATATATATATATATATATATATATATATATATATATAATTGTTTAGTTCAATAAGACCAGTGCACATTTGTATTAAAAGGAGTTCAATACATAATTATATTCTAGAACGTCAATGCAATTATATTGTAGTGCAAGTTAGAAACCCAGGTCACATAATAACTCATTTTAAAATGGAAAAAATATATATATATATATATATATATATATATATATATATATATATATATAATTGTTTAGTTCATAATAAGACCAGTGCACATTTGTATTAAAAAGGAGTTCAATACAATTATATTCTAGAACGTCAATGCAATTATATTGTAGTTAAAAAGTGTTAGAAACC